>JACEFZ010013977.1:417500-611373 GCA_014155875.1 Cepaea nemoralis | reverse complement strand
AAATCGGTCAAACTACTGTACAGCAGCAAATTCAAACAGCAACAAACGTCAACTACTGTACACTTATCAATGTCCAACATCAACGCACGTACAAACTACTGAACACACCAACCACATGTCAACATCACAACACGGTCAATTCACTGTACACCACCAGGTAATTTCAACATCACACAACGGTTAAAACTACTGTACACCAGCAAAGTTCAACAGCACACCTGTCAACTACTGTAACCACCACATGAACAACACCCGGTCCCACTACTGTGTCACCACAAATGTCACAACACGTCAAACTACTGTACACCACCAAAATTCAACATCACAACACGGTCCAAACGATTACAGCAGTAATTCAAAAGCAACAACACGCGGAGGACGGTTCACCTACTGTACACCACCACATGTAAACAGCAGCAAAACGTCAAACTCTGTACAGCTCAATGTCAACTCAACACGCGGTCAAGTACTGTAACATTGCAAATGTCACAACAGATCAAACTACTGTACACCACCACAGTCAACATCAAACACACGGTCAAAATAATGTACACCACCACATTGCAAACCACTTTAAATACTGTACCACAACATGTCATATCACAACACGGTGCACTACTGTCACAATCAATGTCAACATCAACAACCGGTAAAACACTGTACACCACCACGTTCAACATCTCACACGGGCAAACTACTGTAACCACCACAGTCAGACCTCACAACACGGTCACTACTGTCCCCCAAAAATGGCAACATCAGCAACACGTTAAAACTACTGCACACCTAAAATTCCAACATCACAACAGTTCAAACTACTGAACACCCAAACGTCAACATCACACCCCATCAAAGGAATGTTACATCATTAATGTCACTCACAACAGTCAAACTATGTACACACCCATGTCAACCATCAACACACGTCAAACTACTGGACTCCGAAATGTGCAACTCAACACCACGCGTCAAACTACTGGTGACCCCACAAATTGTCAACAACACGTCAACGACTGTACCACGACGATGTCAACATCAACAAACAACGGTCAAAAAACTGTGACAACCTCAATGTGCCACATCAACACACGTTCAACTACTAAACAAAGCACTCAACATCAAACACGTTGCAAACTACTGGAACACCCCACTGACAACAACTGTCAAACTACTGTACCACCAAATGTCATCAACATGGTCAAATACTGTACACCAAACCATGTACAACATAAAACATCGTCAAACACTGTACACACACCACATGTCAACGCACAAACGTCAACTAAAGAACAAACCACCAAATGTCACATCAACAACACGTCAAACTACTGGACACACAAATGTCACACGGTCACTACAGAACACACCAAATGTCAACAAAAACAACACGCGGGCAAGCACTGTACACCATCACAGTCAAACATAACAACCATCGGTCAAACTAAGGTCACCATCAAATGGGCAACAAACGGTCAACCTAGGAACCCCACCAAATGTCAACAACAACAACAACGTGTCCACAACCAATGGACACAACCAAATGTCAGCAGTACCACACGTTTCAAAACGACTGAACACACAATGTCACACACGTAAAACTACTGTAAAACCACCACATGTCACGACAATGGTCACAATCTACTGTACACCACCAATGTCAACTCACACAAGGTCAAACCTACTGAACACCACAATGTCCAACAACAAAGGTTAAAACTATGTCACCCCACATGTCACAACACGGGCACCTCAAGGACACACCAAATGTCAACATCAACACACGGTCAAACTACTGTACACCACACAGGTAAACATCAAAAACACGGTCAACGACTTGTACACACCAATTCAACATCAACAAACACGGCAACTATGTGTCCACCACATGTCAACATCACACACGGTCAACTACTGTACACCTCAAATGCAACAACCGTCAACATCAGAACACCACCAAATGTCAACACTCAAACGGTCCCAAACTAATGTACACCACCAAATGTCCAAATCACACACGGTCAAACTACTGTACCCCAACCACGGTCAAAAACACGGTCAACCTGCGGAACACCACCAAACATGTCAACAACCTGTCAAACTACCGAACACCACCAATGTCACAAACGTCAAACTACTGAACACCCCAAATGTCAAAACGAAGGGCAAACTACCGAACACCACCAAAGTCACACACGTCAAACACTGAACACCACCAAATGTAAATAACCGGCAAACTACTAACCCACCAAATGTCAGCATACGGTCACAAACAGAACCCAACAAATGTCAACATCAAAACACACGGAATCTACGGTAACCACCTATGTCAATGAACAACAGGGCAAACTACTGTACACGACCAACGATTCAAATCAAACAACACCGTCAACTACAGCACACCACCCCATGCACATCAACAACACTGTCAACTAACGGTCACTACCATATGTCAACAACACGGTCAAACGACTGTACACCATCCAAGGGTTCAACATCAACACACCACGTTAAAACTACTGCACACATTCAAGTAAATATAAACAACACGTCAACTACTGAACACCACCAAAAGTCAAACAGCACAACCCCCATCAATGTTACTGTAGATCATTAAATGTCAACATCAACAACACGGTCAAACTACTGTACAACCACCACATGTCAACATCAACAACACGGTCAAACTACTGTACATCATCAAATGTTAACATCAACAACACGTTCAAACTACTGAACACCATCACATGACAACAACATGGTCAAACTACTGTACACCATCAATGTCAACAACACGGTCAAACTACTGTACACCACCACATGTCAACATCAACAACACGGTCAAACTACTGTACACCACCAAATGTCAACATCAACAACACGGTCAAACTACTGTACACCACCTCATGTCAACATCAACAAAACGGTCAGACTACTGTACACCACCACATGTCAACAACACGGTCAAACTACTGTACACCACCAAATGTCAACAACACGGTCAATCTACTGTACACCACCACATGCAAACAAAAAGGTCAAACTACTGAACACCACCAAATGTCAACAACACGGTCAAAATACTGTACACAATCAAATGACAACAATACGGTCACACTACTGTACACCACCATATGTCAACAACACGGTCAAACTACTGTAAACCACCAAATGCCAACATCACGGTCAAACTACTGTACACCACCAAATGACAACAACACGGTCAAACTACTGTACACCACCGAATGTCAACAACACGGTCAAACTACTGTACACCACCAAATGTCAACAACAACAACACGGGCAATTTAATGCACACCACCACATGTCACCAACACGGTCAAACTACTGTACACCACCACATGTCAACATCAACAAAACGGTCAAACTACTGTACACCACCACATGTCAACATCAACAACACGGTCAAACTACTGTACACCATCAAAAGTCAACATCAACAGCACGTTAAAACTGCTGCACACCATCAAATGTCAACATCAACAACACGGTCAAACTACTGTATGCCACCAAATTTCAACATCAACAACACGGTCAAACTACTGTACACCATCAAATGTCAACAACACGGTCAAAATACTGTACACCACCACATGTCAACATCAACAACACGGACAAACTACTGTACACCATCAAATGTCAACATCAACAACACGGTGAAACTACTGGAAACCACCACATGTCAACATCAACAACACGGTCAAACTACTGTATATCACCACATATCAACAACACGGTCAAACTACTGTTCACCACCAAATGTCAACTACACATTCAAACTACTGTACATCATTAAATGTCAACATCAACAACACGGTCAAACTACTGTACACTACCACATGTCAACATCAACAACACGGTCAAACTACGGTACATCATCAAATGTCAACATCAACAACACGGTCAAACTACTGTACATCATCAAATGTCAACAACACGGTCAAACTACTGTACACCACCACATGTCAACATCAACAACACGGTCAAACTACTGTCCACAATCAAATGTCAACATCAACAACACGGTCAACTACTGCACACCATCAAATGTCAACATCATCAACACGGTCACACTACTGTACACCACCACATGTCAACATCAACAACACGGTCAAACTACAGCACACCATCAAATGTCAACATCAACAACACGTTCAAACTACTGAACACCATCACATGACAACAATATGGTCAAACTACTGTACACCATCAAATGTCAACAACACGGTCAAACTACTGTACACCACCACATGTCAACATCAACAACACGGTCAAGCTACTGTACACCATCAAATGTCAACATCAACAACACGTTACAACCTACTGCACACCATCAAATGTCAACATCAACAACACGTTCAAACTACTGAACACCACCACATGACAACAACATGGTCAAACTATTGTCCACCATCACATGTCAACAACACGGTCAAACTACTGTACACCACCACATGTCAACATCAACAACACGGTCAAACTTCTGTACACCATCAAATGTCAACATCAACAACACGTTACAACTACTGCAACACCATCAAAATGTCAACATCAACAACACGTTCAAACTACTGAACACCACCACATGACAACAACATGGTCAAACTACTGTCCACCATCACATGTCAACAACACGGTCCAAACTACTGTACACCACCACATGTCAACATCAACAACACGGTCAAACATCTGTACACCATCAAATGTCAACATTAACAACACGTTAAAGCTACTGCACACCATCAAATGTCTACATCAACAACACGGTCAAACTAATGTACACCACCAAATGTCAACAACACAGTCAACCTACAGAACAGCACCATATGTCAACAACAACAACACGGGCAATCTACTGTACACCACCACATGTCAACATCAACAACACGGTCAAACTATCGTACACCACAACATGTCAACATCAACAACACGGTCAAACTATTGTACACCACCACATGACAACATCAACAACACGATCAAACTACTGTACACCACCAAATGTCAACATCAAAACACGGGTCAAACTACTGTACACCACCACATGACAAACAACACGGTCAAACTACAGTACACCATCAAATGTCAAAAACACGGTCAAACTATTGTACACCACTAAATGTCAACATCAACAACACGGTCAAACTACTGTACACTATCAAATGTCAACATCAACAACACGTCAAACTACTGTACACCACCACATGTCAACATCAACAACACGGTCAAACTACTGTACATCACATCACAACATCAACAACACGGTCAAACTACTGAACACCATCAAATGTCAACATCATCAACACGGTCACACTACTGTACACCACCACATGTCAACATCAACAACACGTTAAAACTACAGCACACCATCAAATGTCAACATCAACAACACGTTCAAACTACTGCACACCATCAAATGTCAACATCAACAACACGGTCAAACTACTGTATGCCACCAAATTTCAACATCAACAACACGGACAAACTACTGTACACCATCAAATGTCAACATCAACAACACGGTGAAACTACTGGAAACCACCACATGTCAACATCAACAACACGGTCAAACTACTGTATATCACCACATATCAACAACACGGTCAAACTACTGTTCACCACCAAATGTCAACTACACATTCAAACTACTGTACATCATTAAATGTCAACATCAACAACACGGTAAAACTACTGTACACTACCACATGTCAACATCAACAACACGGTCAAACTACGGTACATCATCAAATGTCAACATCAACAACACGGTCAAACTACTGTACATCATCAAATGTCAACAACACGGTCAAACTACTGTACACCACCACATGTCAACATCAACAACACGGTCAAACTACTGTCCACAATCAAATGTCAACATCAACAACACGGTCAAACTACTGCACACCATCAAATGTCAACATCATCAACACGGTCACACTACTGTACACCACCACATGTCAACATCAACA
Source organism: Cepaea nemoralis (assembly GCA_014155875.1). Classification (NCBI taxonomy): domain Eukaryota; kingdom Metazoa; phylum Mollusca; class Gastropoda; order Stylommatophora; family Helicidae; genus Cepaea; species Cepaea nemoralis. Next base: position 605,386 of record JACEFZ010013977.1, on the reverse strand, counting down.
ACACGGTCAAACTACAGCACACCATCAAATGTCAACATCAACAACACGTTCAAACTACTGAACACCATCACATGACAACAATATGGTCAAACTACTGTACACCATCAAATGTCAACAACACGGTCAAACTACTGTACACCACCACATGTCAACATCAACAACACGGTCAAGCTACTGTACACCATCAAATGTCAACATCAACAACACGTTACAACCTACTGCACACCATCAAATGTCAACATCAACAACACGTTCAAACTACTGAACACCACCACATGACAACAACATGGTCAAACTATTGTCCACCATCACATGTCAACAACACGGTCAAACTACTGTACACCACCACATGTCAACATCAACAACACGGTCAAACTTCTGTACACCATCAAATGTCAACATCAACAACACGTTACAACTACTGCACACCATCAAATGTCAACATCAACAACACGTTCAAACTACTGAACACCACCACATGACAACAACATGGTCAAACTACTGTCCACCATCACATGTCAACAACACGGTCAAACTACTGTACACCACCACATGTCAACATCAACAACACGGTCAAACTTCTGTACACCATCAAATGTCAACATTAACAACACGTTAAAGCTACTGCACACCATCAAATGTCTACATCAACAACACGGTCAAACTAATGTACACCACCAAATGTCAACAACACAGTCAACCTACAGAACAGCACCATATGTCAACAACAACACCACGGGCAATCTACTGTACACCACCACATGTCAACATCAACAACACGGTCAAACTATCGTACACCACAACATGTCAACATCAACAACACGGTCAAACTATTGTACACCACCACATGACAACAACACGGTCAAACTACAGTACACCATCAAATGTCAAAAACACGGTCAAACTATTGTACACCACTAAATGTCAACATCAACAACACGGTCAAACTACTGTACACTATCAAATGTCAACATCAACAACACGGTCAAACTACTGTACACCACCACATGTCAACATCAACAACACGGTCAAACTACTGTACACAATCAAATATCAACATCAACAACACGGTCAAACTACTGAACACCATCAAATGTCAACATCATCAACACGGTCACACTACTGTACACCACCACATGTCAACATCAACAACACGTTAAAACTACAGCACACCATCAAATGTCAACATCAACAATACGTTCAAACTACTGCACACCATCAAATGTCATCATCAACAACACGTTCAAACTACTGAACACCACCACATGACAACAACATGGTCAAACTACTGTCCACCATCACATGTCAACAACACGGTCAAACTACTGTACACCACCACGTGTCAACATCAACAACACGGTCAAACTACTGTACACCATCAAATGTCAACATCAACAACACGTTAAAACTACTGCACACCATCAAATGTCAACATCAACAACACGTTCAAACTACTGAACACCACCACATGACAACAACATGGTCAAACTACTGTACACCAGCATATGTCAACATCAACAGCACGTTCAACCTACAGAACACCACCAAATGTCAACATCAACAACACGGTCAAACTAATGTAAACCACCAAATGTCAACATCAACAACACGGTCAAACTAATGTACAATACCAAATGTCAACAACACGGTCAACCTACAGAACAGCACCATATGTCAACAACAACAACACGGGCAATCTACTATACACCACCACATGTCAACATCAACAACACGGTCAAACTACCGTACACCACCTCATGTCAACATCAACAAAACGGTCAAACTATTGTACCCCACCACATTACAACATCAACATCACGATCAAACTACTGTACACCACCAAATGTCAACATCAAAAACACGGTCAAACTAATGTACACCACCACATGACAACAACACGGTCAAACTACTGTACACCATCAAATGTCAACAACGCGGTCAAACTACTGTACACCACCAAATGTCAACATCAACAACACGGTCAAACAACTGTACACTATCAAATGTCAACATCTAAAACACGATCAAACTACTGAACACCGCCACATGTCAACATCAACAACATGGTCAAATTACTGTACATCACCAAATTTCAACATCTACAACACGGTCAAACTACTGTACACCACCACATGACAACAAAACGGTCAAACTACTGTTCACCACCAAATGTCAACAACACGGTCAAACTACTGTACACCACCAAAAGTCAACATCACCACAACGGTCAAACTAATGTACATCATTAAATGTCACCATCAACAACACGGTCAAACTATCGTACACCACAACATGTCAACATCAACAACACGGTCAAACTATTGTACACCACCACATGACAACATCAACAACACGATCAAACTACTGTACACCACCAAATGTCAACATCAAAAACACGGTCAAACTACTGTACACCACCACATGACAACAACACGGTCAAACTACAGTACACCATCAAATGTCAAAAACACGGTCAAACTATTGTACACCACTAAATGTCAACATCAACAACACGGTCAAACTACTGTACACTATCAAATGTCAACATCAACAACACGGTCAAACTACTGTACACCACCACATGTCAACATCAACAACACGGTCAAACTACTGTACACAATCAAATATCAACATCAACAACACGGTCAAACTACTGAACACCATCAAATGTCAACATCATCAACACGGTCACACTACTGTACACCACCACATGTCAACATCAACAACACGTTAAAACTACAGCACACCATCAAATGTCAACATCAACAACACGTTCAAACTACTGCACACCATCAAATGTCATCATCAACAACACGTTCAAACTACTGAACACCACCACATGACAACAACATGGTCAAACTACTGTCCACCATCACATGTCAACAACACGGTCAAACTACTGTACACCACCACGTGTCAACATCAACAACACGGTCAAACTACTGTACACCATCAAATGTCAACATCAACAACACGTTAAAACTACTGCACACCATCAAATGTCAACATCAACAACACGTTCAAACTACTGAACACCACCACATGACAACAACATGGTCAAACTACTGTACACCAGCATATGTCAACATTAACAGCACGTTCAACCTACAGAACACCACCAAATGTCAACATCAACAACACGGTCAAACTAATGTAACCACCAAATGTCAACATCAACAACACGTCAAACTAATGTACAATACCAAATGTCAACAACACGGTCAACCTACAGAACAGCACCATATGTCAACAACAACAACACGGGCAATCTACTATACACCACCACATGTCAACATCAACAACACGGTCAAACTACCGTACACCACCTCATGTCAACATCAACAAACACGGTCAAACTATTGTACCCCACCACATTACAACATCAACATCACGATCAAACTACTGTACACCACCAAATGTCAACATCAAAAACACGGTCAAACTAATGTACACCACCACATGACAACAACACGGTCAAACTACTGTACACCATCAAATGTCAACAACGCGGTCAAACTACTGTACACCACCAAATGTCAACATCAACAACACGGTCAAACAACTGTACACTATCAAATGTCAACATCTAAAACACGATCAAACTACTGAACACCGCCACATGTCAACATCAACAACATGGTCAAATTACTGTACATCACCAAATTTCAACATCTACAACACGGTCAAACTACTGTACACCACCACATGACAACAAAACGGTCAAACTACTGTTCACCACCAAATGTCAACAACACGGTCAAACTACTGTACACCACCAAAAGTCAACATCACCACAACGGTCAAACTAATGTACATCATTAAATGTCACCATCAACAACACGGTCAACCTACTGTACACCACCACATGTCAACATCAGCAAAACGGTCAAACTACTCTACATCATCAAATGTCAACATCAACAACACGGTCAAACTACTGTACACATTTAAATGTCAACAAAACGGTCAAACTACTGTACACCACCACATGTCAACATCAACAACTCATTCAAACTACTGTACACCACCACATGTCAACAACAAGTTTAAACTACTGTACACCACCACATGTCAACATCAACATCACGGTCAAACTACTGTACACAATCAAATGTCAACATCAACAACACGGTCACACTACTGTACACCACCACATGTCAACATCAACAACACGGTCAAACTACTATACACCATCAAATGTCAACATCAACACCACGTTAAAACTACTGCACACCATCAAATGTCAACATCAACAACACGTTCAAACTACTGAACACCACCAAAAGTCAACATCAACAACCCCATCAATTTACTGTACATCATTAAATGTCAACATCAACAACACGGTCAAACTACTGTACACCACCACATGTCAACATCAACAACACGGTCAAACTACTGTAGACCATCAAATGTCAACAACACGGTCAACCTACAGAACACCACCAAATGTCAACAACAACAACAACAGCACGGTCAAACTACTGTACACCACCAAAAGTCAACATCAACAACACGGTCAAACTAATGTACATCATTAAATGTCACCATGAAATACACGGTCAACCTACTGTACACCACCACATGTCAACATCAGCAAAACGGTCAAACTACTGTACATCATCAAATGTCAACATCAACAAAACGGTCAAACTACTGTACACTATCAAATGTCAACATCAACAACACGGTCAAACTACTGAACACCACCACATGTCAACATCAACAACACGGTCAAATTACTGTACACCACCAAATTTCAACATCAACAACACGGTTAAACTACTGTACACCAGCAAATTTCAACATCACCAACACGGTCAAACTACTGTACACCACCACATGACAACAACACGGTCACACTACTGTTCACCACCAAATGTCAACAACACGGTCAAACTACTGTACACCACCAAAAGTCAACATCAACAACACGGTCAAACTAATGTACATCATTAAATGTCAACATCAACAACACGGTCAACCTACTGTACACCACCACATGTCAACATCAGCAAAACGGTCAAACTACTGTACATCATCAAATGTCAACATCAACAACACGGTCAAACTACTGTACACATTCAAATGTCAACAACACGGTCAAACTACTGTACACCACCACATGTCAACATCAAACACACGGTCAAACTACTGTACACCACCACATGTCAACAACACGTTTAAACTACTGTACACCACCACATGTCAATATCAACAACACGGTCAAACTACTGTACACAATCAAATGTCAACATCAACAACACGGTCAAACTACTGTACACCACCACATGTCAACATCATCAACACGGTCACACTACTGTACACCACCACATGTCAACATCAACAACACGGTCAAACTACTGTACACCATAAAATGTCAACATCAACAACACGTTAAAACTACTGCACACCATAAAATGTCAACATCAACAACACGTTCAAACTACTGAACACCACAAAAAGTCAACATCAACAACCCCATCAATTTACTGTACATCATTAAATGTCAACATCAACAACACGGTCAAACTACTGTACACCACCACATGTCAACATCAACAACACGGTCAAACTACTGTACATCATAAAATGTCAACATCAACAACACGGTCAAACTACTGTACACCATCAAATGTCAACAACACGGTCAAACTACTGTACACCACGACATGTCAACATCAACAACACGGTCAAACTACTGTACACCATCAAATGTCAACATCAACAACACGTTCAAACTACTAAACACCATCAACTGTCAACATCAAAAACACGTTCAAACTACTGAACACCACCACATGACAACAACATGGTCAAACTACTGTACACACGCACATGTCATCAACATGGTCAAATTACTGTACACCACCACATGTCAACATTAACAACATCGTCAAACTACTGTACACCACCACATGTCAACATCAACAAAACGGTCAACCTACAGAACACCACCAAATGTCAACATCAACAACACGGTCAAACTACTGTACACCACCAAATGTCAACAACACGGTCAAACTACAGAACAGCACCAAATGTCAACAACAACAACACGGGCAATCTACTGTACACCATCACATGTCAACATCAACAACACGGTCAAACTACTGTACACCATCAAATGTCAACAAGACGGTCAACCTAGAGAACACCACCAAATGTCAACAACAACAACACGGTCACACCACTGTACACAACCAAATGTCAGCATTAACAACACGTTCAAACTACTGAACACCATCAAATGTCAACAACACGGTAAAACTACTGTACACCACCACATGTCAACAACATGGTCAATCTACTGTACACCACCAAATGTCAACATCAACAACACGGTCAAACTACTGAACACCACCAATGTCAACAACACGGTCAAACTAATGTACACCACCACATGTCAACAACACGGTCAACCTACAGTACACCACCAAATGTCAACATCAACAACACGGTCAAACTACTGTACACCACCACATGTAAACATCAAAAACACGGTCAAACTACTGTACACAACCAAATGTCAACATCAACAACACGGGCAATCTACTGTATACCACCACATGTCAACATCAACAACACGGTCAAACTACTGTACACCATCAAATGTCAACAACACGGTCAACCTACAGAACACCACCAAATGTCAACAACATCAAAACGGTCAAACTAATGTACACCACCAAATGTCAAAATCAACAACATGGTCAAACTACTGTACACCACCACATGTCAAAAACACGGTCAAACTACTGAACACCACCAAATGTCAACAACACTGTCAAACTACCGAACACCACCAAATGTCAACAACACGGTCAAACTACTGAACACCACCAAATGTCAACAACAACAACACGGGCAACCTACAGAACACCACCAATGTCAACATCAACAACACGGTCAAACTACTGTACACCACCAAATGTCAACAACACGGTCAAACTACAGAACAGCACCAAATGTCAACAACAACAACACGGGCAATCTACTGTACACCATCACATGTCAACATCAACAACACGGTCAACTACTGTACACCATCAAATTCAACAAGACGGCTCAACCTAGAGAACACCACCAAATGTCCAACAACAACAACACGGTCACACCACTGTACACCACCAAATGTCAGCATAACAACACGTTTCAAACGACTGAAACACCATCAAATGTCAACAACGACGGTAAAACTACTGTACACCACCACCATGTCAACAACATGGTCAATCTACTGTACACCACCAAATGTCCAAACATCAACAACACGGTCAAACTACTGAACACCACCAATGTCAACAACACGGTCAAACTAATGTACACCACCACATGTCAACAACACGGTCAACCTACAGTACACCACCAAATGTCAACATCAACAACACGGTCAAACTACTGTACACCACCACATGTAAAACATCAAAACACGGTCAAACTACTGTACACAACCAAATGTCAACATCAACAACACGGGCAATCTACTGTATACCACCACATGTCAACATCAACAACACGGTCAAACTACTGTACACCATCAAATGTCAACAACACGGTCAACCTACAGAACACCACCAAATGTCAACAACATCAAAACGGTCAAACTAATGTACACCACCAAATGTCAAAATCAACAACATGGTCAAACTACTGTACACCACCACATGTCAAAAACACGGTCAAACTACTGAACACCACCAAATGTCAACAACACTGTCAAACTACCGAACACCACCAAATGTCAACAACACGGTCAAACTACTGAACACCACCAAATGTCAACAACACTGTCAAACTAACGAACACCACCAAATGTCAACAACACGGTCAAACTACTGAACACCACCAAATGTCAATAACACGGTCAAACTACTGAACACCACCACATGAAAACAATACGGTCAACCAACAGAACACCACCAAATGTCAACATCAACAACACGGGCAATCTACTGTACACCACCATATGTCAATATCAACAACAAGGTCAAACTACTGTACACTACCACATGTCAAAATCAACAACACCGTCAAACTACAGCACACCACCACATGTCAACATCAACAACACTGTCAAACTACTGTACACTACCATATGTCAACAACACGGTCAAACTACTGTACACCATCAAATGTCAACATCAACACCACGTTAAAACTACTGCACACCATCAAATGTAAATATCAACAACACGTTCAGACTACTGAACACCACCAAAAGTCAACATCAACAACCCCATCAATTTACTGTAGATCATTAAATGTCAACATCAACAACACGGTCAAACTACTGTACACCACCACATGTCAACATCAACAACACGGTCAAACTACTGTACATCATCAAATGTTAACATCAACAACACGTTCAAACTACTGAACACCATCACATGACAACAACATGGTCAAACTACTGTACACCATCAAATGTCAACAACACGGTCAAACTACTGTACACCACCACATGTCAACATCAACAACACGGTCAAACTACTGTACACAATCAAATGTCAACATCAACAACACGTTTAAACTACTGCACACCATCAAATGTCAACATCAACAACACGTTCAAACTACTGAACACCACCACATGACAACAACATGGTCAAACTACTGTACACCAGCACATGTCAACAATATGGTCAAATTACTGTACACCACCACATGTCAACATCAACAACATGGTCAAACTACTGTACACCACCACATGTCAACATAAACAACACGGTCAACCTACAGAACACCACCAAATGTCAACATCAACAACACGGTCAAACTACTGTACACCACCAAATGTCAACATCAACAACACGGTCAAACTACTGTACACCACCAAATGTCAACAACACGGTCAACCGACAGAACAGCACCAAATGTCAACAACAACAACACGGGCAATCTACTGTACACCACCACATTACAAACTACTGTACACCAGCACATGTCAACAATATGGTCAAATTACTGTACACCACCACATGTCAACATCAACAACATGGTCAAACTACTGTACACCACCACATGTCAACATAAACAACACGGTCAACCTACAGAACACCACCAAATGTCAACATCAACAACATGGTCAAACTACTGTACACCACCAAATGTCAACATCAACAACACGGTCAAACTACTGTACACCACCAAATGTCAACAACACAGTCAAACTACTGTACATCACCACATGTCAACATCAACAACATGGTCAAACTACTGTACACCACCACATGTCAACATAAACAACACGGTCAACCTACAGAACACCACCAAATGTCAACATCAACAACACGGTCAAACTACTGTACACCACCAAATGTCAACATCAACAACAAGGTCAAACTACTGTACACCACCAAATGTCAACAACACGGTCAACCGACAGAACAGCACCAAATGTCAACACCACCACATGTCAACATAAACAACACGGTCAACCTACAGAACACCACCAAATGTCAACATCAACAACACGGTCAAACTACTGTACACCACCAAATGTCAACATCAACAACACGGGCAAACTACTGTACACCATCAAATGTCAACAACACGGTCAACCTACAGAACACCAACAAATGTCAACATTAACAACATGGTCAAACTACTGAACACCATCAAATGTCAACAACACGGTCAAACTACTGTACACCACCACATTGTCAACAACATGGTCAAACTACTGTACACCACCAAATGTCAACATCGAAAACACGGTCAAACTACTGAACACCACCAATGTCAACAACACGGTCAAACTACTGTACACCACCACATGTCAACAACACGGTCAACCTACAGAACACCACCAAATGTCAACATCAACAACACGGTCATACTACTGTACACTACCACATGTAAACATCAAAAACACGGTCAAACTACCGTACACCACCAAATGTCAACATCAACAACACGGGCAATCTACTGTACACCACCACATGTCAACATCAACAACTCAGTCAAACTACTGTACACCACCAAATGTCAACAACACGGTCAACATACAGAACAACACCAAATGTCAACAACAACAACACGGGCAATCTACTGTACACCACCACATGTCAACATCAACAACACGGGCAATCTACTGTACACCATCACACGTCAACATCAACAATACACGCAAACTACTTTATACCATCAAATTTCAACAACACGGTCAACCTACAGAACACCACCAAATGTCAACAACAACACGGTCAAACTACTGTACACCACCAAATGTTAATATCAACAACACGGTCAAACTACTGTACACCACCACATGTCAACAACACGGTTAAACTACTGAACATCACCAAATGTCAACAACACGGTCAAACAACTGAACACCACCAAATGTCAACAACACGGTCAAACTACTGAACACCACCAAATGTCAACAACACGGTCAAACTACTGAACACCACCAAATGTCAACAACACTGTCAATCAACAGAACACCCCACATGTCAACATCAACAACACGGTCAAACTACTGTACACTACCACATGTCAACATCAACAACACCGTCAAACTACAGCACACCACCACATGTCAACATCAACAACACTGTCAAACTACTGAACACCACCAAATGTCAACAACACGGTCAAACTACTGAACACCACCACATGTCAACAACGCGGTCAACCAACAGAACACCACCACATGTCTACATCAACAACACGGTCAAAATACTGTACACCACCATATGTCAACGTCAACAACATTGTCAAACTACTGTACACCACCATATGTCAACAACACTGTCAAACTACTGTACACCACCATATGTCAACAACACGGTCAAACTACTGTACACCACCACATGTCAACAACACGGTCAAAACTACTGTACACCACCACATGTCAACATCAACAAAACGGACAGACTACTGTAAACCATCAAATGTCAACATCAACAAAAACGGTCAAACTACTGTACACCATCATATGTCAGCATCAACAACACGATCAAAATACTGTACACCACCACATGTCAACATCAACAACACGGTCAAATTACTGTACACCACCACATGTCATCAACAACACGGTCAAACTATTGTACACCACCACCTGTCAACAAAACGGTCAACCTACAGAACACCACCAAATGTCAACATCAACAACACGGTCAAACTACTGTACACCACCACATGTAAACTTCAACAACACGATAAAACTACTGTACACCAGCAAATGTCAACACCAACAACACGGGCAATCTACTGTACACCATTACATGTCAACATCAACAACACGGTCAAACTACTGTACACCACCAGATGTCAACAACACGGTCAATCTACAGAACACCACTAAATGTCAACAACACGGCCAACCTACAGAACACCACCAAATGTCAACAACAACAACAACAACAACAACAACACGGACAATCTACTGTACACCACCACATGTCAACAACAACAACACATGCAATCTACTGTACACCACTGCATGTCAACAACACGGTCAACCAACAAAACACCACACAATGTCAACCTCAACAATACGGGCAATCTACTGTACACCACCACATGTCAACATCAACAACACGGTCAAACTACTGTACACCACCAAATGTCAACAACACGGTCAACCTACACAACACCACCAAATGTCAACAACAACAACACGGGCAATCTACAGTACACCACCACATGTCAGCATCAACAACACGGGCAATCTACTGTACACCACCACATGTCAACATTAACAACACGGTCAAACTACTGTACACCATCAAATGTCAACAACACGGTCAACCTACAGAACACCACCACATGTCAACAACAACAACACGGTCAGACTACTGTACACCAACAAATGTCAACATAAACAACACGGTCAAACTACTGTACACCACCAAATGTCAACATCAACAACACGGTCAAACTACTGTACACCACCAAATGTCAACAACACGGTCAACCGACAGAACAGCACCAAATGTCAACAACACGGGCAATCTACTGTACACCACCACATGTCAACATCAACAACACGGTCAAACTACTGTACACCATCAAATGTCAACAACACGGTCAACCTACAGAACACCACCAAATGTCAACATTAACAACATGGTCAAACTACTGAACACCATCAAATGTCAACAACACGGTCAAACTACTGTACACCACCACATTGTCAACAACATGGTCAAACTACTGTACACCACCAAATGTCAACATCGAAAACACGGTAAACTACTGAACACCACCAATGTCAACAACACGGTCAAACTACTGTACACCACCACATGTCAACAACACGGTCAACCTACAGAACACCACCAAATGTCAACATCAACAACACGGTCATACTACTGTACACTACCACATGTAAACATCAAAAACACGGTCAAACTACCGTACACCACCAAATGTCAACATCAACAACACGGGCAATCTACTGTACACCACCACATGTCAACATCAACAACTCAGTCAAACTACTGTACACCACCAAATGTCAACAACACGGTCAACATACAGAACAACACCAAATGTCAACAACAACAACACGGGCAATCTACTGTACACCACCACATGTCAACATCAACAACACGGGCAATCTACTGTACACCATCACACGTCAACATCAACAATACACGCAAACTACTTTATACCATCAAATTTCAACAACACGGTCAACCTACAGAACACCACCAAATGTCAACAACAACACGGTCAAACTACTGTACACCACCAAATGTTAATATCAACAACACGGTCAAACTACTGTACACCACCACATGTCAACAACACGGTTAAACTACTGAACATCACCAAATGTCAACAACACGGTCAAACAACTGAACACCACCAAATGTCAACAACACGGTCAAACTACTGAACACCACCAAATGTCAACAACACGGTCAAACTACTGAACACCACCAAATGTCAACAACACTGTCAATCAACGGAACACCCCACATGTCAACATCAACAACACGGTCAAACTACTGTACACTACCACATGTCAACATCAACAACACCGTCAAACTACAGCACACCACCACATGTCAACATCAACAACACTGTCAAACTACTGAACACCACCAAATGTCAACAACACGGTCAAACTACTGAACACCACCACATGTCAACAACGCGGTCAACCAACAGAACACCACCACATGTCTACATCAACAACACGGTCAAAATACTGTACACCACCATATGTCAACGTCAACAACATTGTCAAACTACTGTACACCACCATATGTCAACAACACTGTCAAACTACTGTACACCACCATATGTCAACAACACGGTCAAACTACTGTACACCACCACATGTCAACAACACGGTCAAAACTACTGTACACCACCACATGTCAACATCAACAAAACGGACAGACTACTGTAAACCATCAAATGTCAACATCAACAAAACGGTCAAACTACTGTACACCATCATATGTCAGCATCAACAACACGATCAAAATACTGTACACCACCACATGTCAACATCAACAACACGGTCAAATTACTGTACACCACCACATGTCATCAACAACACGGTCAAACTATTGTACACCACCACCTGTCAACAAAACGGTCAACCTACAGAACACCACCAAATGTCAACATCAACAACACGGTCAAACTACTGTACACCACCACATGTAAACTTCAACAACACGATAAAACTACTGTACACCAGCAAATGTCAACACCAACAACACGGGCAATCTACTGTACACCATTACATGTCAACATCAACAACACGGTCAAACTACTGTACACCACCAGATGTCAACAACACGGTCAATCTACAGAACACCACTAAATGTCAACAACACGGCCAACCTACAGAACACCACCAAATGTCAACAACAACAACACGGACAATCTACTGTACACCACCACATGTCAACAACAACAACACATGCAATCTACTGTACACCACTGCATGTCAACAACACGGTCAACCAACAAAACACCACACAATGTCAACATCAACAATACGGGCAATCTACTGTACACCACCACATGTCAACATCAACAACACGGTCAAACTACTGTACACCACCAAATGTCAACAACACGGTCAACCTACACAACACCACCAAATGTCAACAACAACAACACGGGCAATCTACAGTACACCACCACATGTCAGCATCAACAACACGGGCAATCTACTGTACACCACCACATGTCAACATTAACAACACGGTCAAACTACTGTACACCATCAAATGTCAACAACACGGTCAACCTACAGAACACCACCACATGTCAACAACAACAACAACAACACGGTCAGACTACTGTACACCAACAAATGTCAACATAAACAACACGGTCAAACTACTGTACACCACCACATGTCAACAACACGGTCAAACTACTGAACACCACCAAATGTCAACAGCATGGTCAAACTACTGAAAACCACCAAATGTCAACAACACGGTCAAATTACTGAACAACCCCACATGTCAACATCACGGTCAACCTACAGAACACCACCAAATGTCAACAACACGGTCTAACTACTGTACACCACCAAATGTCAACATCAACAACACTTTCAAACTACTGTACACCACCAAATGTCAACATCAACAACACTGTCAAACTACTGTACACCACCACATGTCAACAACATGGTCAAACTACTGTACACCACCACATGTCAACAACATGGTCAAACTTCTGTACACCAACACATGTCAACAACACGGACAAACTACTATACTGCACCCTGTGAGCAAGTCGTCGCTGATCGCGTTGAATGGAGAGAAGAGATCAGGAATGTAATAAAGTCAGAGGAGAAAATGATTGCAGATAAGTCAGACACTGAGTGTGTCTGACGTCAGACGTTGCATGATTGATGAAAATCCCATGTGTTTACATGCACTCATTGTGGAGGAACATTTACCGAGAGAATTTGTCTGTTCAGTCACATGTACCACCGCCATAGGTTGTAGTTATGATGCGTTTGTGAAGCACAATGGGAAATAAAACAACAAAAAACTATCGTCTGCCTAGACGGCAAGGTGTCAGTTCACCTTAGAGTTGTGCTAGTTACATATTTTATATTACATGTCAAGAAATGGATGCTGTGATAAGTATGACAGCGGCCGTCTTTACTTCCTAAAATATGTCATGGTACACACTCTAAACACGGTCTTGAAGGGCATTCGAACACAAAACAACCTAGCGGGTATGCAAATCATTTTCACACGCATCTTTTATTTTATCTTGAATGGTAACGGTAATTTGAAGGCGATTTATAACTGACATATCAACCTGGAGTTAACACGCAGATTACCAGAAGAAGCGACTTGTAAATATATTGGATGGGACAAAGGACAGCATTCTTCTTCATACACCTTCAGATGTCAATATGAATAAACCTAGAGAAAGCAGCATTCAACTTTAACATGCTGACATCTGCATAGAGTTTGTCTTTCAACGGAGCAACAGTTATTTATGGTCTGCAAATATTGGGCACTCCTGCAATACACGTTGAGCTGTCATTGTAACAGTCCTACAGTTGACAGCGGCCACCATTCCCCCCCCCCCCCCCCCCCGGCAACAGCTGTGAGAGGCTGGCTAAACCAGGCGCGGGTAGACGATTTGGTGTCAAACCAAGCGGTGAACTAGGGTATGCCTACCCAGCATGTGAAGACAGGATCCTGCAGACTTCGCGGAAGAAATCATTCCTGATTCAACGGGCAAGACGGCGTTTACCTGCAAAGCGTTGTGGAACGTAATGAGCACGTCAAGGCACGTAGAGCGCCCTAGTCATCCACTGCACCTGTATTCGTCTCCAGTCGTCTTAACGTGTCTTGCCACTGGGTTCAGATGGACTTAGGCGAGAGAGTGAGGTCGACGAATTGCGCGACTCTTCCTCAATTTAATCCAATTCATCGCGCAAGTCATTCTTCATCCAGCTCCTACAGGTACATTTGTCACTGCCTCCAATGCTTAGTTTATTAAACATGTGTTATGCCAGTCTGTTGTGACCTGTGCGGGGTCATATACTTTACTTAATATGGATACGCAACATCACACACACGGACGTCCTTCAAAGTGGAGACAGAAAGCACGAAGAGATGGCTGAAACAGGTCAAGTGATTTACGATACAACTAAGAGTAATATTACAGGCATACATTACCCCCGCTGACGTAAACCGAGCAGAGATGGGGAACTGCCTGGCCTGACAGGGTCATTTCATCTATAGTTTGTGAGAGATCACAATGCATGTCTAGGATCGTCTTGCTCACGGTCTGCTTCTTCCATCCAGAACAGGGCACTGAACTAGTATTAGAGTTGAAGGTCACTGCCAGGTTTCTTAAGGCGTCACTTCCTAGATGAGCATGTATATCACAAAGATACATTAAGTTATAATATATAGTAAATGATCATTCTTGTGACAACATATTTGTTTTCGTCATTATTATCGAAATACTACTTCATCGCAAGCCTCACACTCATCAGCATATTATTGTATAACTGGTATAAATATGGACACCTTAGTCCCAAGTCTTCCTTCCCCTTCTGCTTTATCCCATTCTCCTCTTCTCCTACATCTCCCTTTTCTCAGCTTTCTATATCTTCTCGTCATTCTGTATCTTCTCGTCCTTCTGAATCTTCTCATCTTTCTTCATCACATTGTTTTTTCTCGTCTTCTTTTCCTTCTTCTCCACCCACACTTAATATTCCGCTTGCTTTTTCAATATCTTATTTGTTTCCGCCGATATCACAATTAGGGGTTGCGGATATAGTTCGTAATCCCGCATACCGCGTTCGAAACACAGCTACGGGCAGTTTGAAAGCAGAAAGCCTTGCGTTGTTTTCATACAGTGATATTTGTGATAATCGTTCAGAAATCAATGACAAAGAAGAAATTATAGAAGCCATCAGATTAGCCCCATTGAACAAATCATCGGGACAGTTTGAAATACCAAATGAACTAATTAAAGCCGCAAGAGAAGTAGGAACAGCTTGGCTACATAGACTATTCAACCATGTTTGGGTAGACTAAAAGACACCACGAGACAGGGGAAATGCCATAATTATCCCAATTTGGAAAAACAAAGGCAGCAAAAGTAACTGCACACAATACAGAGGCATTTCACTGTTGAGTCATACTGGGAAAATATTTTGCAAAATTCTTGAAAACAGATTAAGAACTACTTTAGAACGCCAGCTAAGTGAACCATAACTTGGATTTAGGAAAAACAAAGGATACACAAATGCCATTTTTGCTCTCAGACAACTTATAGAAAAATCAATCGAATTCAATGAAACACTCTTCTTAGCCTTTGTCGACAAGAAAAGGCATTCGATAGAGTAGACAGAAGCAAGCTGTGGGTAATTCTTAAACAATATGAAGTGAGTACACATCTAACAAGCCTATGTAGAAGTTTATACAACAACAGTGAATGCATAGTGAGAGCAACTGGAGGACACTCAGAACCCTTCACCATAAGATCAGGAGTACGGCAAGGTTGTGTCCTGTCCCCTCTCTTGTTCATAACATATATAGACAACATATGTAAAGAAACCAGCCAAGCAGAAAAGCAAGAATACCGCATGACGAGAACACAGAAGAAGAACCATCTGCAAATCTAACCATTAGAGAACTCCTGTTTGCGGACGACCAAGCACTAATAGCAAAATCAGAAGCTGAATTATAAGACCAAATTAATATGAAAATGTGTAAGTAACATAACATGAAAATTAGCAGAAGCAAAACAGAGGTAATGACTATAACTAAAGAAGAACAAACAACGACAATTCACCTAAACAAACATCCCTTGAAACAAGTAAAGAGTTTCAAGTACCTAGGAAGTATAATATCATCAAATGGCAGATCAGAAGACGAGATCGAAAATAGGTGCAATAAGGCAAAGCAACTCATTGGACAAATGGCACCAATAATAAAGAACAAACATGTATCAATAACTATGAAGAAAGCACTTTACAACACAATCTTCTTACCAACTCTAAGCTACCAATGCCAAACCTGGACAATGACAGAAAAAGAGAAAAGAAAAATCACAACAACAGAAATGAGGTTCCTGAGAAAAATACTCAACGTAACGAAAAGAGATAAGATCAGAAATGAATAAATCAGGACTAAAGTTGGGGTTAAAGCATCACTAGATTTTATTAGAAAGCAGCAAGTCAAATGGTTTGGCCAGGCAAGTAGGTTACCAGTCAACGGCATACCCCAACAAGCAATGATGTACAGACTAGATGGAAACAGAGGAAGAGGCCGACCACGTAAACGTTGTACGGAGGGAATAGCAGAGTCCATGGGAATATCGGTATATGAAGCCCATAATCGGGCACTCTCACGAAGATTATACTTCACCTTGACATCGCTCGGTACAAGAGTAACATGATGAGATGAGATGAGATGAGATCAATGACAAACTGCTGAACGTAAACTTGCTAAAAAATCACACACAGCCATAAAATACTGGTGTTTTAACCACAATTACAATCACTTCACTTTTCATAAGACTACCACATTTCTATAACCACAACTGTCGTCACTGCTACAGATAGTTACACTACTGCTGCTACAACAGCTACTACTACAACTACTATTATTACTACTCATATGTGTGTGAAATAATGTAATCATTCTTTGATTAGTGACAATTCGTCCCAGGCTACGAATCATCTACACGGGCGGCTCTGTACTACGAAGCACACGTCATTCTTGTGAGTTCGTAGCGAAGGTTAATGGGCTGATTATTGCGGGAGAGTCTGGCATATGACACCACGGCAATCTGATAACGGAAGTGGAGGCCTCTATGGGTAGCGCTGTTTGACGAAACCTCCATAACAACACAGAAACTACCCACGGTAGCAGCGAGAAGCCTGGGATAAGAACATTTGGGTTAAGTGTTCTGTAGCTGTTCACTTTATTTAATTACATGAACTTTTAATACTTCAGTTTATTCAATAAATTCAGTTAACTTAGTGGTGTATTTCCTAACCCATGGCTGCACAGTTGATCTTAGTGTTGCCTCACTCCCAGAACTGACACCGTGTTAAACTACTCTTTGTATACTTTCTCTTCGTTGCCTATCTGTGCCTCTTATACACGATACGCTTGCTGTTTAACCAACGCAAACAAGCAAAGAAGTTATAAATATGTCCACGGCTTACCCTGATTCGTGACGTGGATTCTGAGCCACGTGAAATACATGGATTCGTTGAACGGGATCGTTATTCTGTCACCAACATTTGGAAAATTGCAGGTAGTGTCGTTGCCATCAGTTATCTCTGTCATATTTGGTGTATAGTAAGCTACATCGGCTGTGGGCAACCAAACATAGGATGTACACATCAAAGATGTTCATTATGTAACGATATGAATATTACAAGATTTTCCTGAACTGTTAAAGTACGTGATGATTTGGTGCAGGATTTTCTCTCTGATTATTAATTTATTGCCGTAGATTGAGAGTTGATTACATCCAACGATTATCAAAACTTAATTTAAATATCAAGTGATGATAGAGGGATATATAAAACGCATAACTAAGACGGAATGGAACAAAATTGTAAAGTAAAAGCTTTCCCGCAAAGAACGCGTTTTACATCTAGTCCCTAAATACTGAAATCCCAGAGTTAAGATGTTTCAAACATGAGATCTCTGCAAGTGGTTTAGTCTCCTCCGAAAGATCACACAAGGGGAGGTTCAGCTCAGTGCGGCAGCTGCTATTCAATTGTGTGTATACGTGTATTGCACATATTGTAGATATCATAATGAAATGTATGTGCAATTAATCATTAATATCTCTGTACTAGGGACATTCTCACATTCCGTCTACTTCTTCACTAGCCAACAAAGGGATATGTATTGAAGGTGCCAGTCTCAATCTGATTTAAATTCGACTGCGTCTTTCCTTAAGCGTGGAATGACGTCCAGAACCTCTGTTCATCCACGCTGAATCAGGCTCTACTGATATGGATCTTCTATGTTGCCGCACATCCCACCGAATCCCAAAGATATGGATCCTCTGTGTTGTCGCACTGCCCACAGAATCCCAAAGATATGGATCCTCTATGTTGTCACACTGCCCACAGAATCCCAAAGATATGGAACCTCTATGTTGTCGCACTGCTCACAGAATCACAAAGATATGGATCCTCTATGTTGTCTCACTGCTCACAGAATCCCAAAGATATGTATCGTCTATGTTGTCGCACTGCTCACAGAATCCCAAAGATATGTATCGTCTATGTTGTCGCACTGCTCACAGAATCCCAAAGATATGGATCGTCTATGTTGTCGCACTGCCCACAGAATCCCAAAGATATAGATCCTCTATGTTGTCGCACTGCTCACAGAATCCCAAAGATATGGATCCTATATGTTGTCGCACAGCTCACAGAATCCCAAAGATATTGATCCTCTATGTTGTCGCACTGCTCACAGAATCCCAAAGATATAGATCCTCTATGTTGTCGCACTGCTCACAGAATCCCAAAGATATAGATCCTCTATGTTGTCGCACTGCTCACAGAATCCCAAAGATATGTATCGTCTATGTTGTCGCACTGCTCACAGAATCCCAAAGATATAGATCCTCTATGTTGTCGCACTGCTCACAGAATCCCAAAGATATAGATCCTCTATGTTGTCGCACTGCTCACAGAATCCCAAAGATATGGTTCCTCTATGTTGTCGCACTGCTCACAGAATCCCAAAGATATGGATCCTCTATGTTGTCGCACTGCTCACAGAATCCCAAAGATATAGATCCTCTATGTTGTCGCACTGCTCACAGAATCAAAAAGATATTGATCCTCTATGTTGTCGCACTGCTCACAGAATCCCAAAGATATTGATCTTCTATGTTGTCGCACTGCTCACAGAATCCCAAAGACCTCGGCGACATTATCCCTGTCATAATATAGCATACCGACCACAGGAGACAACCGGTCAGACGAGCTGTGAAACACAACTGAATTACATTCTATTAATGTTTCTCACATATGCAGACGCAAATCAGTGAGTTCATGAGAAGGACAATAAGAATAAATACAGGATGTTTGAAATCAACGACATGCACATTTTAATTAAGAAAGGTGATGTAATAAAGAAACGGAATGGGTATATACACGAGTTTCTAGGTGAAGAAGTTGCAAAATTACCAGAAGAAAGTAACTTAAATGTAACTTATTCTAAAAGAAGCAGTCACCGACGCTATCAAAACAAACAAAGAAAGAAAGAAACAAACAAACAAACAAATAATGAAGAAAGAAAAACACACCCGAATCAGATGGAATCACGACAGAAGAAATATAATTAGTGGGATAATTTGGAGTAAGTTAACATGTTGAATATTTACAAACGTTGACATATACCTTGTGATATACTGAAATATGTATTTATAGCTCTACCAAAAAGTCGATGAGCAATTTAAAGCGAAGATTTTCGTACAATCACCCACGTCACTAAGCTTCTATTGAGAATTATAATGAGAAAAATATGAAAAAGATAAATATAGGTGGAAATCGATGAAGGAAATGATGGATTTGGGGAAGGAAACGGTCACAGCTTTGAATAGACAAATTGCGAAAACTAGAAGAGAGATCAATAAAGATACAGAAAGACAGACATAATGAGTTCGGTAAAACGCCGCACTACAACAACGTCGATCATACTGTCAGGTGTAAGAGTCTGCACATATATGAGCCTCTGTTAACACCTACACTATACTGTGAGGCTAGACAGGTCGGGAGAATTTCATCGAGAATTGTAAATTACGGCCAGGGATATTTTGCCTAGGAGAACCGGTGTGAATGAAACAATGCAGATCCAGTGGAAAACATGCATAATACCAAGTTCGCAGTGTTAAACGCTTGAGTCCCGAAGCTGAATCAAAGACGTAGATCAAAGAATCAAAGGCTGCCAAATATATAAGGGTATGGGCCATCCCGGGTATAACAATTCGTGACTGGGACTGCTCAACTTAGGACTGTATTCGAAAAGGATCAGGTATGAACGATCTCTATGTATATTTTCTTAATAGATAGGCGTGGCTCTTATGCTGATAGAAGTGTCTGGCAATGTTAGTTTCTAGCCCCTACCGAAGCATGTAAACGCGGAGCCTACATTTGTCGGTCAGTTGTAGGCTATTCCAATGAAAATTAGTATTCCTCATCTTTGGGGGGTGGGGGGGGGGGGGGTATATACAAGGGGCTTCTCATAAGTCTTTTGCCTGACCATGAAGGAGTAGGCGGAGAAAATTGAAATTTGGCACAATGCTTATTCCTTCTCAATGTAGCCACCACCTGAATTTATGCATTTCTGCCATCTCTGCGTGACCTTGAAAAGACCTTCATAATAAAACAACCTATTTTGGGGCTCAGTATCAATTTGGAGAAGACTGTAGTTATGTACCAGCCAGCTCCAGGGAATAATCACACTGTGCCGAATATCAAAGTGAATGGTCATAGTCTAAGTGTTGTGGACAAATTCACCTATCTTGGCAGCACTATCTCACAAGCTGCCACAATTGATGATGAAGTGAATGCAAGAATCTCCAAGGCCAGCGCGGCCTTTGGCAGACTGTATAAGAATGTATGGGACAGAAATGGAATAAGCCTGCAAACAAAGCTGAAAGTCTACAAAGCAGTTGTATTATCCACACTGATATATGCTTGTGAAACCTGGACTGTTTATCAGCGACACGTTAGGAAATTAAACCACTTCCACACAGTCTGCCTTAGGAAGTTACTGAAGATTAAATGGCAAGACAAGATCCCAGACACTGAAGTCCCAGGAAGAGCGTCCATGTCCAGTATCCACACTCTACTAATGAAGAATCAGATTCGCTGGGCTGGTCACTTGACTCGCATGCCATATCACAGGCTCCCTAAACGAATCTTTTACGGCGAGGTGCGTTGTAGTCAACGCTCCCAAGGCGGCCAGAGGAAACGCTTTAAAGACACTCTGAAAATCTCACTGAATGCTTTCGGAATTCATCATGACACCTGGGTGACTGCAGCCAGAGACCGAAATTCGTGGCGTGCATCATTACGTAAGGGTGCAGTCACTTGTGAGGTAACCTGGACTGCAAGAGCTGTGAAGAAAAGACAGAACAGAAAAACCACTGCAGAAAATCCTCCTCCTGAAATGTCAAGCAATCTTTGTCCACATTGTCAAAGAACATTTCGAGCCAAAATAGGCCTTATCAGCCATCTTAGAACTCACGTCTCCATACTTTCATTCCCACTGGATGAAATGAATGGTCATTATCATTCTTGATGGACAAACAACAACACAACAGCCTGACCATGAAGGAGTAGGCGGAGAAAACTGAAATTTGGCACAGCGCTTACTCCTTTTCAATGTAGCCACCACCTGAATGTATGCATTTCTGCCATCTCTGAGTGACCTTGAAAAGACCTTCATAATAAAACAACTTATTTTTCGAATTAAACCAGTTATTACAAGCCAGTATGACATCTTCGTCACTGTGAAGACGATTTCCTTTCAGCTGTTTTTTACGATTTGGTGAAAGTCTCATCTACCGTCCCCATGGTCTTTTACATGTTTTTTTCAACCGACACATGTTGAGCAACTGGCCACAGCAATCAACCCGTGTTTGTTTCTGTTCACATGGCACGGGGAACACACTTTTCTCATGTTCATTCTGTGGTGTAAAATTCTAAAAACTGTACTCTTATTCAGTTTTGCTTAACCCGATATCTCTGCAATTGTCATTTTCCTATCCTGTTCTATGATTTTCTTCACTTTTGCAGCATTTGCATTATTGCACTCCGAGGACGGTCGTCCTGGTCTTGGCAGATCTGCAACTTGGGAACGGCCACAATCAAACTACAAACACCAATTTTTTACAGAAGCATACGACGGACAGACTTCCTCAAACACTGGCCCCATCTCCCTGTGTATTTTTGTAGGTCTTTTACCCTGTAACATCAAGCATTTTATCACAGTCCTGGCGTCTGATTTCTCCATTGTTCTGACAAATCATTGGATGCGTAGATCTGGTCAATAGGGTGTGTTGTGCCATGCAACATATCGGGAACACCAGTTGAGGTGGGACATTCATAATTCATGTGTCCATTACAAATTGAATGGGCTATATATGTGCCAAATTTCAATTTTCTTCGCCTACTCCTTCATGGTCAGGCTAAAGCAGTGGTTCTCAACAATTTTTGGCCCGTGTCCCCCTTCACCATATTTTTAGGACGTCATTCCCTCCTCACTATTTTTCTAGAACGTCACCCCCCCCCCCCCTCCTTTCTTATTTCCTCCCTAAAAATGTCACCATGCCCCTACACAGTATACGTAATAATTGAAGCTAAATTTAATAGCACATACTAAAACAAGTCTAGACATCTACATAAAACGTGATTTGCGGATCTACTTACCTTATAAAATGAATTTCAAAAGGTGATAGGTACAGAACCGTAAAGTATGAAAGGAAAAACAATATCAAGTAATCGGTCCTTGTATTAACGGAATCTAGAAATAATCTTAATCCCCCCCCCCCCCCCCCTTTTGAAACCCTAAAATTCCCCCCTGGGGGGAATTCCCCACCGGTTGAGAACCACTGGTCTAAAGACTTATGAGAAGCCCCCTGTATAGCATAGTGCTATACATTTGTTATTCTGCTTACACCTTAGCTTCATCATCATCACGCGCCATGCCGATAAGCGTGGGCAGTCATGATTTGCCATCTCACTCGATCACCAGAGTCGTGGATCTTGTAATAAATCTACTGACCAGTTGATCTGCTGAAACAACTTGTTATCGAGCGGCTGCATAGGAGCCGGGTGTCTAAATTAGTGACGTCGACTTAGGACATTTCATTCCTCTTGACAGGACATTACAATGGAAGGCATGAGATGTAATAACTACAGGCGTGTTAGACGACTGGAAATGCCCCCCCCCCCCCCCCCCCGACTCAACAGTAATAGAGAAAGAGAGTGAACGCAGTAAAGCTGGAGGAGAGTCACTGCCAGACACCCTGTTGTGTGTGTGTGTGCGTGGGTGTGATAGATTGTATGTTGTATTTTGGATTGTATTGACGTACAACTTAGATATTACACATTATGTATCTTTTCCTAGCCCTCACCGAGAGCACCAGCGTTCATCGTTCAGTGGCAAGAAGGAAAGACTAGGTAGCATCAAGACTGGACACTGGTTCAGAAAACCGATAGGTTGATCCTACTCGAGTGTAGGTGTTCCTACTAGAGTTAAGGGAATCCTATAGGAATCGAGGCAGATTTCACCTATAACCCGGCCACAGATCCAGACAGGATACAAATAATTTTAGAGATATATACATGCTTTTCAACACCACTTATATTTGTTTGGTGTACTGCATAAATCTTTACAGTTTCACTATCATCATCCTGATAACCATCATATTTTAAATGATTAGTAATAGACAATAAACGTCGATTTTAGTTGTTTACAACTCATAGTTTATCCTATACTCTTTTTCCAAGGGAAGCAATTGTCTCGCTTACCTTGGTGGGGGTTTAATTACACACCAGAGAGGGTCCTTTTGTCAGGTGGAAGAACCTGCGCTGTCTACTAGTCCATGTGAATACATAAATATAGGCATCAAACCTTCCCTTTCCCCCTCCTTGGAGATACCAAGACCAGCTAATTATCCATAGTAACGAGCATTCTCAACTGGACTCATGAGTAACCAGGGGCTTAATCTTTAGTTCAGTCATATAGATTTTCTCCCGAGTTAATTTCTGACAAAGTGGGGTTGCTAGCTTATGATAGTACATAGCTTGGCGGAAAGCACATCCACACTTCTAACTGATTGATTGATTGATTGATTGATTGATTTAGGAACCGATATCACAGCATTCGAGACATTCCCATAAGCGCTCCGTCTCCATCCTCAGCAGCCAGCGAAGAGTTCCAACACTAATAGTACCTGTAGCAATCTGATTATATGTCCGTCTCGCCTTTCCTCTGAGCGTTGATCGTCGGCCAGATCCCCTCGTTACCCCTCGCTGTCGCTTTCTTGCCAGACCATGGTGATCCATTTGCTCCTCCGAGGTGTACACATGCTCCCACAAGGTCGCAACCACATCTGCTTTGTCATGCATCAATACTCCACCAAGTTCTGCCAAGCCAGCTAATCTGTCCGCCTGTTCATTCCCCAGCCCACCAGCATGCCCCGGAGAAAAGATCCAGACGATGCTTGTCACCCGTGACTTTCGAAGCGAAGCAAGCCACTCTGCACGAAGCATGCCTGTCTTCACCCTACTCAGCATGCTTTCTGAGTCAGTTACAATCACGATGTGTGTGTGTATCGTATTCTCCACCCAGCGGAAAGCTGCACTGACCGCCTCCACCTCCATTCTTAAGCTAGATGTTGTGGTGTCATATGTCAGGCTCTTCTGCACCAAAAGTCGACCATTGGCTTTTGCTAAGAACTCCCAGTCACTTCTCCTACCTCTCAACACCGACCCATCTGTGTAGATAATCAAGTCACCTGAGCGAGCATTAGCCTGAATTAGTTGCTGGATTTCCACTTCCGTTGCCCCTGCTGGCCACTCCCTGCACTCCCGGCTCAATGTGATTATAACTCTGCACAATTCTGACTGCTCCGCTGACACTCTGACCCACTCTTCTTCTCTCCTAATGTTCTCCAAGGGGCATACCTGCCTGATCGTATACTCCGCCTGAGCCATCAATGATTTCCCTCTTATCAGTCGCTGACCCTTAACGGCGTCCAGCGCCTCATGCAACGGTCGATCTGTGTCTGCATCTACTCTGAGGTATGCCTTCGCCTGCATCACCTTGAGCCTACCTGCAACAGATGGCAAACCAAGGATGTAACGCATTCACACAACTGGGGTGTCTCTGGTGCATCCCAGAATGACTCGCATCGCGTCGTTCTGTATGCGCTCTAATTTCACCAGCTGACTCTTTGAGACAGTGAGCAGTCCTAGTCCATAATCAATCACTGAGAGGATCAAGTGCTGGTATAGTGTGAAAAACATTCTCTGCTTCTCTACTTCTGACTATCTCTTGTCAAAGTCTACACGGATATAAGACAATATGGCAAAACTCACATTGCACACATTGTTTAAGAGCCTGTACATATAAAGGGTGTCTTGTCAACACCTACTATGCTGACATGTGTACAAATATGTACAGATACACGACACTGTAAAACAACCTACCATATTGACATGCGGGGCCAAACCATCCACCCTGGCAGGTGTAAGGTTGTATACACGAGCCTTTGACATCACAGCTTTCGTTGTCACATCGACATTTGTACTTACACTGATTTCCAAACCAGCCATCGCTGCAGCCTAGTACATGTAATAAAACGGAATGTAAGAGAAAGACAACTTCACAGTGAAACTTTCAGCATCCTAGACAATATCATTTGTCAATACATTGTAAACAAAGACTGGAGTTGTCGTCTCACGTCTCGACCACCCTACTTATCAGCGGTTTAATACATGCTGGGGTCAGCACATCCGACAGACCATGACCACACCGCTCTAGATAGTCATGCCACGAGTATAGGTGTCAGAAAACCGTTGCTTTTGCCAGACATGAAGGACGACTCTAGTCTTGTGATCATCATGAAGCACTTCATTTGCAAAAGGTCACTCTCATCACACAATACTGGACTCCGGATGCTTGGCTTTTCCCCTGCCTCTTACAAGCCGTAGAAAGATAATAAACGGCTGGACATATATGACCTACATATATAATAACCTGTTGTAGATATATGCTAAAGTTAGATAATAATCAAATTGTATTTACCAATTTACATGTAGATGCGAGGCCATCTACATAGGGAGAACTGAGCGACAGTTACTTTGCAGGGTTTCGGAACACATTCCGAATTGGGTGGACGAGATACTACACACAGAAGATGGTAGCCTAGGCAGGCCGACACACCGGAACAGTCCGGCTTCATCGGTCGGGAGACATGTGCTCGAGAGCGGTCACGTGGTTGAAAGAGACAGTGCCTTCCGTGTGTTGTTCAACACACAAAGCAGTCGATTATTAAAGTTTGCTGAAGCTATAATAATCAACCTTCGTAAGCGGTCCTTGTGCAAGCAGAAAGACATGTTAGTCAGGTTAAAATTACCGTGGTAGACAATCGACATTACTGTGCGAACATGTGTATATTTCAGTTTGAAGGATTTATCTAATTAATTCACGTAAGTTGTGTGATTTCTGCAGTATGTACCTGACGAGATGCAGCGAAATATGCCAGGCAATAAATCGTGCAATCTATTGTTTGTGTCTTCGTTATTCAAATTCATCACAGGAAAACATTGTTTTGAATTTATGTGGGAACGTTCTAAACTTTAAAGCTGTTAATGACAGAATTTGTAAATTACGAATAAAAGGTAAATGGAAAAATATAATGATGATTAATGTACATGCACCTACTGAAGAGAAAGAAGATAATGTTAAAGAAGACGTTTATAATGATTTGGAAGATGTCAGAAAAGAAACCCGCAAACAGGACATCCTGATTGTGCTGGAAGACTTCAATGCAAACATAGGTAGAGAGCAAACTCATTAAAAAGTGGCCGGTATGGAAAGCTTACATACAACTTCAAATGATAATGGATGGAGTGTCATCAACCTGGCAGAAGCCAAAGGACTGCAGATTAGCAGTACCAGACTACAAAGAAAGGTTATACACAAACAAACTTGGACATCGTGTGACAAGAGAACCTATAATCAAATAGATCACATTTTAATTAACAACAGAAATACATCAAACATACAAGAAGTCAGAAGTTATAGAGGAGCTGAGTGCCACAGCGACCACTTCCTCGTTGGAGCAAAATTTAACATGAAACTTAAGAGAGCTTTCTATACTAACTTACAAAGATTACACCCAACACATAACAAAGAAAAACTACAAGAAATTACAGTCAGAGAGAAATGTACAGATGCAATAAAATGTAAACTTGAAACTCTGCAATATCCTTTGGAGTAAAGCGTTGACCAAACTTGTTTGAACATCAAGAATACAATTCAATCTAATGCAGAAGAATGTCTCGGTGTGCTAACCACGCATAGAAAGAACAGATGGTTCAATCAAAAATGTGAAGAAGCAGTCATTAGGAAAAATAATGCAGACATTTATGGTTAAATGACATCAACAACACCCAAAAGGAAGAGCAATATAGAAATGAATGTAAAGAGGCTACAAAAATAGTTCGACAGCGGAAGCGAGAATATATGAGTAACATAATCAAAGATACCGAAACTAATCACCAGAAAAACGAATCCAGAAAGTTTTTTTTAAAGAACTGAAGTCAATGAAACGAGGGCACCAACACAACACATATGGTTTAAAAGACAAAAATGGGAATATGATAAATAACAATGAGGAGATGTTACACAAGGTGTTACAAGATAACGTGGTAGGTGGACCCAGCATCATCTTTCACCGCTATCACGAAGCCCAGCAGGCCCTATCAGGGGTAATAAACTAGTAAAAACTGATTAAGGGCTTTGATGCGATTGCATCATACCTTTCTTCGTTGATAAATGATATGCCAACAGACTACCCGATTGATAAAAATAGAGGGGACGGCACAAATTACAACAGTACACAGTCAAGAGTCGTGAGTGGCTAACTTAGGTTCTCATAATAATAACATAATTTACAAACACAATTCAGTAGTCATGAGATGCATCTCGGCGACTGGAATATCCGAGTAGATGGGTGGGATAAGAAGAGTAAGGCAGTTTACCAATTCCATAGTTATTTATTCCACGGGCACCCAAGTTGCCATCTAACTGCTGGGAAAACGAGTAATCCCGTAAATGAAAAGCCATTGGTAGAACTATACCAGAACACTTGTGGCATTCATGCCTATCTAGAGACTACTGTCGAGGTGACAGTTAACGATATTTGGAAGTGCGAGTGGCAGAAACTAAAATGATCAAACACAACAATAAAGCGTTTCCTGCGGAAAAAGTTTCCACTGTCACAACTTCTTTGGGGTTCGTTCAGTGAAAAACAGATCCTCGACACTGTAAAAACTGATACATTTTTCGGTTTGGTTGAATGCGATATTGAGACCCCTGCTGAATTACAAGAGTCCTTTGCCGAGATGCCGCCAATTTTCAAGAACGCGGCGAATTTATGAAGGAATGTGTCATAACAAATAAACTATTGACTACTCCACGACGGACTTTGATCAGTAGTTATTTCGGGAAGACAATTGTATTAGCCATCCCACTTTTAAAGTGGTAGCCAGCTCACTAGTTGGTAGTTAAACAAATCTACCAGACAATAGAGTATCGACCGGTTAGTTTTTTAATCAATTTGGGGAACATTGTCTAATGCCCATCGCCAAGGGGGCAAAAATCCTACTGAGGCAATTACAGCCAACACTATGAACTTGTTAGGTAACGCCTCTTACGGCAAAACACTAACCAATAAAGCCAGACATACCGATGTCTCCTACTGCCAGGGAAAAGACACACAAAAACTAATCAATAAACCCAGGTTAAAAAAACATGACTGGTATTATAGATGATCTCTTCGAAGTTGAAATGTTAAAGAAGAAAACTGTCTGGGATCTACCCTTACAGATTGCATTCTTTGTCTACCAGTATGCCAAGTTGCGCATGCTAGCTTTCTACTTTGTCTTTTTTGACAAGTTTGTCTCCAAAGACGACTATCAACTCACAGAAATGAATACACTGACTCACTACTTGGCCCTTATCGCCGATTAACTCTCTAAGGTGATTAGACTACACCTACTAGAAGAATATAATATATTCTACGATCAGTGGTTCCCGTCTGAATTATGTGCTGCTCTAGAGCTATCCCTTGCATCACTACCTGTCAAGACTGACAGGACATCAAAGCGTTTGAAAAGAGAACACCTTGTTTTGTAAAATTAGAATACGTAGGGGAGGAATGGTCTCCTTATGCATCATCTCTCTACATGTCACCATCCCAGTCCATCCAGCATCATCTCTCTACATGTCACCATCCCAGTCCATCCAATATCATTTCTCTCTATGCCACCATCCTAGTTCATCCAGCATAATCTATCTACGTGTCAACATCCCAATTTACCCAACATCATCTCTAGCTCTATGTCACCATCCCAGTCCATCCAGCATCGTCTCTCTACAAGTCACCATCCCAGCCCATCCGACATCATCTCTCGACATGCCACCATCGCAGTCCACCCAGCATCATCTCTATCCACACGACCATCCCAGACCATCCAGCATCATCTATCTCCACACAACCATCCCAGTCCATCAATCATCATCTCTCTCCATGTCACAATCGCATTCCATCCAGCATCACCTCTCTTCATGCACCCATCCCAGTCCATCCAGCATCACCTCTCTACATGTCACCATCGCAGTCCATCCAGAATCATTTCTCTCTATGTCACCATCCCAGTCCATCAGCATTATCTCTCTACAAGTCACAATCCCAGTCCATCCAGCATCATCTCTCTACATGTCACCATCCCAGTACATCCAGCATCATCTCTCTACGTATCACCATCCCAGTCCATCCAGCATAATCTCTCTCCCTGCCACCATCCGAGTCCATCCAGCATCATCTCTCTACATGTCACCATCCCAGCCCATCCAGCATCATCTCTTTACATGTCACCATATCATTCCATCCAGCATCATTTCTCTCTATGTCACCGTCCTAGTCCATCCATCATAATCTCTCTAATGTCACCATCCGAGTCCATCCAACATATCTCTCGACATGCAACCATCGCATTCCATCCAGCATCATCTCTCTACATGTCACCATCCCAGTCCTTTCAGGATCATCTCTCTACATGTCACCATCCCAATCTAGCCAACATAATCTCTCTCTATCTGCTGCTGCCACATCTATCGCTGGTCTGGCAAGTCATCATTAAGTATATTCAATACTTCTCTCCTCTTTAGATAACCGTGACATGAAGATAACAAATATTAATGGAGATAAACGTGATATGATGATAGCAAATATGTCTGGAGATAAACGTAGTATGATCAGAATAAACAGTTCAAGATTAATGTGATATGAACAACGTAATCAAACTTCAACTGTTTCTGCTTGACCACAAATGTGTGACTTCAAGTCGGTGTCTTCCTAGACTAAACTCATTTGGAAAACCACATGCTTTACTCCTACATGAGTATGACCCACATATGGCTTAGAAATTGATAGTGCAGAAAATAGATATTTGATTTTACGAAGTTAAGAAAGTTCGTGTGGCCCTGTAATATTTTCCTTGTTCTGTGTTTTTATTCTTACATTCTATCCAAATAAAAGGTCAGTTTGTTCAACTTCAGCATGCATTTATGTTTCCGCTAAAGACGTGGGTGTGAATCGCCTGGAAGGCTGACTGACCTGTCCCACTTAAAGGCCATCACAATCCAGCAGGTGGTGGAGACCCGCGACATAGCCTGAAACCAGTGGATTTATAAACATGTCCTGTCATATGTTTGAAGTGAACCTATCAATCTCTTAACTTTTGCTCTTAATGTAGTTTCCTCTAACAATAACGGTATACCTATCAGGTATTATAAACACGCGTGACTTACTTGGCTGAGCACTGACACAGAAGAACATCAAGACACAGGATATACAGAGAACATTGGTTATGTCTTCGAATTTCATCACACCACTTCTTGGGCGTGTTAGCTTGTCCTTGTGTAGTTTAAACTGCAATCAACAATAATAATGATTATAATTATACTAATAATACCGACGATAAAGACAGGTCGGGAGAGGAGTCACTAAATAATAATTAAGACTGCAATAAAAAGACAGGTCGGCAGAGGAGTCACTACATAATAATTAAGAATGCAATAAAAAGACAGGTCGGGAGAGGAGTCACTACATAATAATTAAAACTGCAATAAATGACAGGTCGGGAGAAGAGTCACTACATAATAATTAAGACTGCAATAAATGACAGGTCGGGAGACATGTCACTACATAATAATTAAGACTGCAATAAATGACAGGTCGGGAGAGGAGTCACTACATAATAATTAAGACTACAATAAAAAGACATGTCGTGAGAGGAATCATTACATAATAATTAAGACTGCAATAAATGACAGGTCGGGAGAGGAGTCACTACATAATAATTAAGACTGTAATAAATGACAGGTCGGGAGAGGAGTCACTACATAATAATTAAGATTGCAATAAATGACAGGTCGGGAGAGGATTCACTACCTAATAATTAAGACTGCAATAAATGACAGGTCGGGAGAGGAGTCACTACATAATAATTAAGACTGCAATAAATGACAGGTCGGGAGGGGAGTCACTACATAATAATTAAGACTGCAATAAATGAGAGGTCGGGAGAGGAGTCACTACATAATAATTAAGACTGCAATAAATGACAGGTCGGGAGACAAGTCACTACATAATAATTAAGACTGCAATAAATGACAAGTAGGGAGACAAGTCACTACATAATAATTAAGACTGCAATAAATGACAGGTAGGGAGACAAGTCACTACATAATAATTAAGACTGCAATAAATGACAGGTAGGGAGACAAGTTACTACATAATAATTAAGACTGCAATAAATGACAGGTAGGGAGACAAGTCACTACATAATAATTAAGACTGCAATAAATGACAGGTCGGAAGAGGAGTCACTACATAATAATTAAGACTGCAATAAAACGATAGGTCGGGAGAGGAGTCACTACATAAACCTTACTGTTTTTGTTTTTGTTTGCGTTGGCTCTCTTTGAACTCAAGCATATTTCTTACTCGTCCTACAACTTCTCGTGAACTTTGAAATCAAAAGTATCCCATACACGTCCAACTACTTCTAGTGCACTGAAAGATGTTTAGGGTGTGGGGTTAGTTTTTCCCTAATATCAGTGTACCTCACCATCAGGCAAACCCTCTCTGATTTTTGCGGTAAATGTAATTTACGTCCCCAATTTATGGACGAGAAGTCAACAGTTTAGTCCAACTGACCACTACCTCGGCATCAGCACACCGGAAGTTTAGGAGCGAGGACGATTATTCGTATGGCCTTGTCGATCACCATCACGGATTAATATATGCCACAATATTTTTTCCCACATGTTGCAATATTGTTACCAACACAAACACAATCATAGGATTTTTCAGCGTGTTGTCTCTGAAAAAACAACAACTGACCTCGGAACAATGTGTCAGTGACCTTAATCTGTGTCGGACAATTCCAGTAGGTTGATGACTGCTCTCGATTGCATAAAATACAATCCATCCTTTCTCCAACATTCCGCTTCCTCTTTCATTACATGGTCCCACATCTTGTCCAGTAACTGTTATCAATATTTAATAGCGCAGACTAGGTTAGTAGATGGAGTCAGACAATTTCAATGCAGTATTGTCAGCTGCCACCTGTCCTTTAATTTGAGACCACACAGTTTCTATAAGGTTTAAATGAGAATGGTACGGCGGAAGTCTCAAGCACAAATGGTCATGCTCTTCTATCAACTTGTCGATTTGATATTTCTTGCTTTTTTGCAGCTGTTTTACTAAGGGACAACAACTGTAGCTTGAAATATGTTTCTGGAAATAGTAAATTTTTCCTTCGGAGCCATATCTTCATTTCTTCCTGTGTGCTCGATTTTGTAGGTATTTTGTCTTCTTGGGCAACAACATTGTGACATGATGCATTGTCCAAGATTAGACATGACGGTCTATCAAGGGATAGAAGTACTGTATTCTCGAGCCAATCTCTACATTATGATAATCCCTATTGTCTGTATGCTTTGATACGAACACGAGTCCAGCATTCTGTAGTAAGCCATTATGAGTACTACCAGCATAGGCTATGACCAAACGCTGTCTTTTACTACTGGGCACATATCGATTTATCTTTCCATCCACTGATTGCCATTTCTTTTCACTTGTGTCGTGCGTATTGATCCACGTCTCATAATTTTCTTTGCGCATTTCCCTTATTTCACGTAGTTATCTGCTTCTCATGACTCTTAAATGTGCTTGCTCGCAATGGATATTTCTACATTCCTTGTACTTTCTAAAAGTAAAGCCTAATGTCCTTATAATTTTCCAAAAAGTTGTTTTGGATAGCTCTATGTTATTGTTCTTTCTCAACAAAACTCTAAGAATCCAGTATTTTTATAATAGCTCGCCTTATGACGTCCTTGTCAAAGCTGTCTACAATTGCCTTTCTACCTACCATTTGTTTATCGCGTTGGTTTAATTCCAGATTCTTGCACTGATCGACGAAATGACCGTTTACTCAAACACAACGCACGCACTGTTCTTTTTTCGGGATTTGTAACAATATGAAACAGTTTCCTGCCATCATCTTCTTGACAAAAATATGTGTACATCTTCATAACGATGCTTTGAAGTGTAAAAAATTTCACATTCAAATTCAATTGAACAATATTCACACATTCAAATATATATATATATATATATATATATATATATATATATATATATATATATATATATATATATATATATATATATATATATATATATATATATATATACATACATATATATATATATATATATATATATATATATATATAATATATAATATATATATATATATATATATATATATATATATATTTGTTTCACGTATCCTTCACAGGACATCGCTATCAATATCATCATCTTTCAGCTGATTGTTGATTTTTTGGCGAGATTACGCTCAGTAGTTTGCCACTGATTTCTGAGCGACCGGCTCAATACCCCGTAAGTTACCTCGCAGAGAAAACCGCTACAAATTATCGTGCAACGCCACGTTACTTACGAGAGTATACGAGATTACGGAGAATGTCGTGTAACCTCTAGACCAGAGAGACTGGCATTCAAATATTAGCTGTTAATATTATATTAATGGTAACATTTATTTATGTAATCACGTTTCATGAAAGAACTCACATTGACACACCTGAACACTCCCACGTAACTGTGCCCCGTTCGTGTCATAACGTGAACCAGGAGAAAATTTTTTTTAAAAAGCGCAGATGTGTCTGGGTGAAGGTGTAATACATTAAACAATATGGACAATATGTCCGTAAATTATATACCGCATATAAACAAACATTGAAATCTGCTGTAAAATTTCCAGAACAATTTTTGTTTGTTGGGTAGGCATAATAATAAGGTTATATGCTAACTCTCATCATTTTCCTTCAGTTGATTACTGAGATATGGAATTTTATATTGGGGCAAACAAAAGTAAACAGACTATAGTATATGGTAGGTCTATGATATCTGATAAGACCTCATAA
This sequence comes from Cepaea nemoralis, assembly GCA_014155875.1. Taxonomy (NCBI): domain Eukaryota; kingdom Metazoa; phylum Mollusca; class Gastropoda; order Stylommatophora; family Helicidae; genus Cepaea; species Cepaea nemoralis. The sequence goes on along the minus strand of JACEFZ010013977.1, from coordinate 569,105 downwards.
TGAATATGCATATCTGCTTACGTTTTATTGTGTGTCCTCGTGATTTGCAAACACCTTTTTGTTTCATTACATACTGTTATAGTCTCTTGCAGTAGGATGCATCTTATCTGTTGTTGCTCACCCACAAAATACATTTCCGGGCAACTGTATATACGCCATTGACAATGGATATACGACACATGTTTCATGAACACGGTACAGCCCACTGTGGTTATTTACACATGGAAGCAAGGAAAATAGTCTTTACACCCACAGCAGAGGAAACATCTAACATATCAACATATGGGTATTTAAAATATAGACATCTAACATATCAACATATGAGCATCTAACATATAGACATAGCGACATTTCAATTACCAAATTATGGATATCTACCAAACCGACATATGAACCTCGAATATATCAATATATAGACATCCAACATATCAACATATGGACATCTAACATATCAACATATGGACATCTAACATATCAACATATGGACTTCTAACATATCAACATAGCGACATTTTAAATACCAACTTATGGACATCTATAATGCATGGATGGTTTGACTTCGTGGCATGGTAAGGAAAGGAACAGTGGGTTGATCCCCTACTCTGGTGATCGAGTGAGATGGCAAAACATGACCGCCCACGCTTATCGGCATGGCACATGATGGAATAATGAACCATACCGACAAATAGGACATCTACTATATTAATATATGGACATCTGACCTATCAATATATGGACACCTAACATATCAGCATATAGATATCTAACATATCAAAATCTGGACATCTGACATATCGACATATAGACATCTAGCATATCAACATATGGACATTTAACATATCACCATGTGGACATATAAAATACCAATAGATGGACATCTAACAATGCAACAGATGGACATTTAACATATCATCATATGGACATCTAGCATATCAACATCTGGACATCTAATATATCGACATATGGACATCTAACATATCAACATAAGGACATCTAACATATCACCATGTGGATATCTAACAATGCAACAGTTGGACAATTAACATATTAACATACTGACATCTAACATATCAACAGATGAAAATCTAACATAGCAACAGATGGACATTTAACATATCAACATATGGATATTTAATGTATCAAAATATGAAAATGTAACATATCAATATATGGTCATCTACATTATCAAAATATGGACATCTAACATATCAACATATGGACATCTAACATATCAACATATGGACATCTAACATATCAACATATGGACATCTAACATATCAACATATGGACATCTAACATATCAACATATGGACATCTAACATATCAACATATGGACATCTAACATATCAACATATGGACACCTAACATATTAACATATGGGAATATAACATTTCAACATATGGACATCTAACATATCAAAAGAAAGACATCTAACATATCAGCATATGGGCATCTACCATATCAACCAATGGACATCTAACATATCAGCAGATGGACATCTAAAATATCAACATATGGACATCTAACATATCAGCAAATGGACATCTAACATATCAACATATGGACATCTAAAATATCAGGAGATGGAGATCTAAAATATCAACATATGGGCATATATTATATCAACAAATGGACATCTAACATATCAACATATGGACATTTAATATGTCAACATATGGACATCTAACATATTAGCAGATGGACATCTAACATATCAACATATAGACATCTAAAATGTCAACCTATGCACATCTAACATATCAACACGTGGACATCTAACATATCAACAGGTGGACATGTAACCTATTAATATACGGACATCTAATATATCAACATATGGACATCTGACATATCAACATACGGACATCTAGGGAGGTTAGCATTATATGTGTAGGGAGTTTGGATATTGTCAGCTTACAGACTGGGTGAATATACAACTGTGGTTATAGATTTCGACGGTCGGAGATCCTTCTGTTGGCATCATAACGGTTCGAATAAATGTACTCGTCACTTAAACACATGAGCCATTAACAATATGTTGCACGATTTATTGCCTGGAATATTTCGATGCATTTAGTCAGGTATATAAATAATAGTTTGATTAAAATACTTAAAACTCAAAGTCACAGGTACTGAAATTGAGTAAGAAGCACTTATAAGAATACCATCAGTGCTAAGATTCTGTTTCCTGACTCAAATCAACTCAACTCACATATATTGTTCGAATGAGGTGATAACACGTTGCCGTGGGGATAACAAGTTGCCGTGGGGATAACAAAATGCCGTGGGGATAACGAAGTGCCGTGAGGATAATAAATGCTCCACATTCGAGCAATACCTGAGAGTACGTGGTTTAAGTATGTCAGTCAAGGTGTAATTCTTGTCTTATCTTTAAATGCTATGTAAGTCTGCGGTATGCACCTGACGAGATGCAGACAAATATTCCAGGCAATAAATCGTGCAACATATTGATCCAGCTCGTGCCTTTAACATCATAATAGTTATTGATTAGTCAGTCAGTCAGTCAGCCAACTAGCCAGTCAGCCAGTCAGTCTGTCAGTCAGTCAAACAGTCAGTCAAACCAACAGCACGCTAGCGTATGCATGCATAAAGCTAAGGCATGGTTGTTGATGATGAAGGTGGTGATTCACAGCATGTCGTTATTGGGATAAGTTAGCTAAAGTTAACAATACAGTTACAGATTGTTCACCTTACATGTACATTATATAAAAAATAAAACATATAAAAAGATAAATAAAGCGCCGATAAGAATATATTTTCGTAGAACAGAGGGTTGTCTGTGTCTCCTGACTGCTGGTAACTGAGCACCGTCTTTTGGTGCTCTTAGTTTCAGTACGGGATTTCCCTATTTTAGTTTTTGGTGCGCATGATCAATGTCTTCATCATCATCTTCTTGGGATGCTGAGTGTTTCCAAGGCCCCAGGGCTGGGTTCTATACTGGCCAAGACCTACTGACGCGTCCTCGCCGAGCGTACTGAGCAACAGGTCCCTTTGGGGTCCTGGCTAAAGTCAGTAGGATCGTTGATTTCTCCGAAGTCGGAGAGTGTCTGCCTGCACGGAGAGGACCACCAGTCTGCACACCAATAAGCCAGACATGGGACACAGGATACTCACGCAAAGCTCAGGTCCTGTATGACATCACACTGATATTGGACAGCAGAATGTCTTCATCCGGCATTCAGGTCTTCACGCTGGAGTTCACAGCCAGCAAACACAAACAAGCAAGCATCATCTTCTTGCGTTTTTGCTCTACTGCATTTGCGATGAAGCGTCCCAGAGACCAGTTTGATGCAATCTGCTGTGTTTCTCTTGTCTTGTTGCTTGTACTAACGTCATATTTGATATCTTTAATATCTTTTTTCACTCCGTGTAGCCAACTCTTTCTGGGTTGTCCTCTTATGTTGTATCCCGTTGTTCTCAAGTAGAGTTTAATTAAATTAAACAGCAGGGGCCACGGAAGTGATAATCCAGCAACTGATTCAGGATAATGCTCGCCCGGGTGATGTGATTATCTACACGGATGGTTCGGTGTTGAGAGGTAGGAGAAGTGTCTGGGGATTCTTAGCAAAAGCTAATGGTCGACATTTGGTGCAGAAGAGCCTGGCGTATGATGAAACAGCATCTAGCTTAAGAATGGAGTTGGAGGCGGTCAGTGCAGCTTTCCGCTGGATGGAGAAGAACGATACATACACACAATGTGACTGTAACTGACTCAGAAAGCATGCTGAGGAGGGTGAGGACAGGCAGGCTTCGTGCAGAGTGGCTTGCTTTCTATGTTCTCTCTATGTCACCATCCCAGTCCATCCAGCATCATCTCTCTACAAGTCACCATCCCAGTGCATCCAACATCATCTCTCTACATGTCACCATCGCAGTACATCCGGCATCATCTCTCTACGTATCACCATCCCAGTCCATCCAGCATCATCTCTCTCCCTGTCACCATCCGAGTCCATCCAGCATCATCTCTCTACATGTCACCATCCCAGTCCATCCAGCATCATCTCTTTACATGTCACCATATCATTCCATCCAGCATCATTTCTCTCTATGTCACCATCCTAGTCCATCCAGCATAATCTCTCTAATGTCACCATCCGAGTCCATCCAACATATCTCTCGACATGCCACCATCGCATTCCATCCAGCATCAACTCTCTACATGTCACCATCCCAGTCCTTTCAGGATCATCTCTCTACATGTCACCATCCCAATCCAGTCAACATAATCTCTCTCTATCTGCTGCTGCCACATCCATCGCTGGTCTGGCAAGTCATCATTAAGTATATTCAATACTTCTCTCCTCTTTAGATAATCGTGACATGAAGATAACAAATATGAATGGAGATAAACGTGATATGATGATAGCAAATATGTTTGGAGATAAACGTAGTATGATCAGAATAAACAGTTCAAGATTAATGTGATATGAACAAAATAATCAAACTTCAACTGTTTCAGCTTGACCACAAATGTGTGACTTCAAGTCGGTGTCTTCATAGACTAAACTCATTTGGAAAACCACATGCTTTACTCCTACATGAGTATGACCCACATATGGCTTAGAAATTGATAGTGCAGAAAATAGATATTTGATTTTACGAAGTTAAGAACGTTTGTGTAGCCCTGTAATATGTTCCTTGTTCTGTGTTTTTATTCTTACATTCTTTCCAAATAAAAGGTCAGTTTGTTCAACTTCAGCATGCATTTATGTTTCCGCTAAAGACGTGGGTGTGAATCGCCTGGAAGGCTGACTGACCTGTCCCACTTGAAGGCCACCCAACCCAGCAGGTGGTGGAGACCCGCGACATAGCCTGAAACCAGTGGATTTATAAACGTGTCCTGTCATATGTTTGAAGTGAACCTATCAACCTCTTAACTGGTGATCTTAATGTAGTTTCCTCTAACAATAACGGTACACCGTATCTGGTATTATAAACACGCGTGACTTACTTGGCTGAGGACTGACACAGAAGAACATCAAGACACAGGATATACAGAGAACATTGGTTATGTCTTCGAATTTCATCACACCACTTCTTGGGCGTGTTAGCTTGTCCTTGTGTAGTTTAAACTGCAATAAACAATAATAATGATTATAATAATACTAATAATACCGACGATAAAGACAGGTCGGGAGAGGTGTCACTACATAATAATTAAGACTGCAATAAATGACAGGTCGGGAGAGGAGTCACTACATAATAATTAAGTCTGCAATAAATGACAGGTCGGGAGACAAGTCACTACATAATAATTAAGACTGCAATAAATGACAGGTCGGGAGAGGAGTCACTATATAATAATTAAGTTTGCAATAAATGACAGGTCGGGAGACAAGTCATTACATAATAAATAAGACTTCAATAAATGACAGGTCGGGAGAGGAGTCACTACATAATAATTAAGAGTGCAATAAATGACAGGTCGGGAGAGGAGTCACTACATAATGATTAATACTGCAATAAATGACAGGTCGGGAGAGGAGTCACTACATAATAATTAAGACTGCAATAAATGACAGGTCGGGAGAGGAGTCACTACTATTAAGACTGCAATAAATGACAGGTCGGGAGAGGAGTCACTACATAATAATTAAGACTGCAATAATTGATAGGTCGGGAGAGGAGTCACTACATAATAATTAAGACTGCAATAAATGACAGGTCGGGAGAGGAGTCACTACATAATAATTAAGACTGCAATAATTGATAGTTCTCGAGTGGTGTCACTACATAATAATTAAGATTGCAATAATTGACATGTCGGGAGAGAAGTCACTACATAATAATTAAGACTGCAATAAATGACAGGTCGGGAGACAAGTCACTATATAATAATTAAGACTGCAATAAATGACAGGTCGGGAGAGGAGTCACTACATAATAATTAAGACTGCAATAATTGATAGGTCGGGAGAGGAGTCACTACATAATAATTAAGACTGCAATAAATGACAGGTCGGGAAAGGAGTCACTACATAATAATTAAGAGTGCAATAAATGACAGGTAGGGAGACAAGTCACTACATAATAATTAAGACTGCAATAAATGACAGGTCGGGAGAGGAGTCACTACATAATAATTAAGACTGCAATAATTGATAGGTCGGGAGAAGAGGTACTACATAATAATTAAGACTGCAATAAATGACAGGTCGGGAGAGAAGTCACTACATAATAATTAAGACTGCAATAAATGACAGGTCGGGAGACAAGTCACTATATAATAATTAAGACTGCAATAAATGACAGGTCGGGAGAGGAGTCACTACATAATAATTAAGACTGCAATAATTGATAGGTCGGGAGAGGAGTCACTACATAATAATTAAGACTGCAATAAATGACAGGTCGGGAGAGGAGTCACCACATAATAATTAAGAGTGCAATAAATGACAGGTAGGGAGACAAGTCACTACATAATAATTAAGACTGCAATAAATGACAGGTCGGGAGACAAGTCACTACATAATAATTAAGACTCCAATAAATGACAGGTCGAGAGAGGAGTCACTACATAATAATTAAGACTGCAATAAATGACAGGTAGGGAGACAAGTCACAACATAATAATTAAGACTGCAATAAATAACAGGTCGGGAGACAAGTCACTACATAATAATTAAGACTGCAATAAATGACAGGTCGGGAGAGGAGTCACTAGATAATAATTAAGACTGCAATAAATGACAGATCGGGAGAGGAGTCACTGCATAATAATTAAGACTGCAATAAATGACAGGTCGGGAGGGGAGTCACTACTCAATAATTAATACTGCAATAAATGGCAGGTCGGGAGAGGATTCACTAGATAATAATTATGACTGCAATAAAAAGACAGGTTGGGAGAGGAGTCACTACATAATAATTAAGACTGCAATAAATGACAGGTCTAGAGAGGAGTCACTACATAATAATTAAGACTACAATAAAAAGACAGGTCGGGAGACGAGACACTACATAATAATTAAGACTGCAATAAATGACATGTAGGGAGACAAGTCACTACATAATAATGAAGAATGCAATAAATGACAGGTAGGGAGACAAGTCACTACATAATAATTAAGACTGCAATAAATGACACGTCGGGAGAGGAGTCACTACATAATAATTAAGACTGCAATAATTGATAGGTCGGGAGAGGAGTCACTACATAATAATTAAGACTGCAATAAATGACATGTCGGGAGAGGAGTCACTACATAATAATTAAGACTGCAATAAATGACATGTCGGGAGACAAGTCACTACACAATAATTAAGACTGCAATAAATAACATGTCGAGAGAGGAGTCATTACATAATAATTAAGACTGCAGTAATTGATAGGTCGGGAGCTGAGTCACTACATAATAATTAAGACTGCAATGAATGACAGGTCGGGAGAGGAGTCACTACATAATAATTAAGACTGCAATAATTGATAGGTCGGGAGAGGAGTCACTACATAATAATTAAGACTGCAATAAATGACAGGTCGGGAGAGGAGTCACTACATAATAATTAAGACTGCAATAATTGAAAGTTCTCGAGAGGCGTCACTACATAATAATTAAGATTGCAATAAATGACAGGTCGGGAGAAGAGTCACTAAATAATAATTAAGACTGCAATAAATGACAGGTAAAGAGACAAGTCACTACATAATAATTAAGACTGCAATAAATGACAGGTCGGAAGAGGAGTCACTACATAATAATTAAGACTGCAATAAATGACAGGTCGGGAGAGGAGTCACTACATAATAATTACAGGCACTGAAACCGTTGCTGCAGCGATTGATCTTGAGGACGCATACAACAGAGTACCACTGGATTTTTTAATGTTTCAGCTTCTTGAACTAAACGTAAGTCCATTCCTCCTTAGTTGGATCGCTGCAGCTCTCTTCCAACGGAAAGTAGTTTTTAGATGTGGTAGTTGGACTTCGGAACCAACAACAATATATCCTGGCCTACCACAGGGATCACCATTATCTCCGGTACTGTTCAACGCCTACACAGTGAGAATCACCAGTGAGCAGATCACTGGACCTTTCAGGACATTGTCATATGCCGATGATGTTTTAGTGTATCGTCAGGGTAAGGATAGAGAGGAGGTTGCTGTGGAACTACAAACCGAACTCAATCGCATAAGTACTTGGTGTGATGAAGCTGGGGCAATGGTCAACCCAACAAAGGCAACAGTGACTTGGTTCTCGTTGAATAATCATATTGTCAACAATCCAACACCAACTGTAATGCTGTGTTCAGAGACGGTGGAAAGAACGCAGGCAATGAATTACCTGGGGATACGGTTTGATCGAAGCCTTGCTTATAATGTGCACATAGACCAGGTGATAACAAAGGCCAAGCGGGGTTTGGCAGCGATGCGGGTGATGGCGGCAGCAAACTGTGAGCAGCGCCATCTATGTCTTCTGTACGAGGGGCTGGTCATGTCTGTTTTGGAGTATGCAATGGCAATCCTGACTGTCAGCCATAAGCAGATAGAAAGGATGGAAAGGATACAGAATGAAGCTATGCGCATTATTCTTGGATGTACAAGAGATACAGCATGCAGGGCGATGCGCTACCTTCTTGATTTTCCAACCATTGAAGAGAGAATGCAAGTTTGCAGGGCACGTGCCTACCTCAGAATTAACGCAAACACACAGCATCCACTGCATAGTGAAATTAGGAAGGTGAAGGGCAGCAGGTTAAAAAGAGGACGGTCGTGGATGGGTCAAGCCGAGGACATTCTTCAACAGGTGTGTTCACTTGAGGACTTAGAACCTGGCGAGGAGTGGGTGCAAGTGCCAACAGACTTCTGCACATCCTTTTCAGTTTGCATCCAACTAGATAGAAAATGCAGACAAGAAAATCCGGCTGCTGTTGAGGCTGAAGTACAAGCGTTGATTTTCGAGAATTCGCTAGACAGTGACGCGGTCATCTACACAGATGGGTCGGTCGTCCGACAGTTGAGAAGCTCATGGGCCTTTACAGCTCAGGCCGGAGGGAGAATTGTGAAGGAGGACTCTGGTGCTTTCACTGAAACCACAAGTAGCCTGACCATGGAAGTCATGGCAGTAAGTAAAGCAATAACATGGCTCGAGACACAGACATTCACTAGGGCTTGTTTCCTTAGCGACTCAATGAACATGATCAAGAGGATAGAGGAGGGGTCGATCCGAAGAGAATGGTTGCTGCCTCTGAAGCGGTCTCGGCTGGCAAAGATTAGTTTCATCTTCGTGCCAGGGCATGCGGGAGTACAAGGAAATGAGCGGGCTGACAAGCTCGCAGGTGAGGCTACTGTTGAGGGCGGACGCGCCATGGACCAGGCTGACATTCTGAATGCTCTACGAGAAGTGAGACTTTTGCAAGAACCAAGTGATGACTGTGAATCTACAACAATGGCCAGACTGCGAGAGAAGCAAATTAAAAGAGGGGTGGCCAAACAAGAACACTACGCAGGAAGCCAAAGAAGATTGATAAACCAACACAGAACTGGCGTCGTTAGCCGCTACACGCTGCGGGATTTGCTGAGGAGGGGATCCGAGCACTTATGGACTGAATGGTCCGATGTGCAACGAGGATGATCTGTCGACTAACTAACTAACTAAGACTGCAATAAATGACAGGTCGGGAGAGGAGTCACTACATAATAATTAAGACTGCAATAATTGATAGGTCGGGAGAGGAGTCACTACATAATAATTAAGACTGCAATAAATGACATGTCGTGAGAGGAGTTGCTACATAATAATTAAGACTGCAATAAATGACAGGTCGGGAGACAAGTCACTACACAATAATTAAGACTGCAATAAATAACAGGTCGGGAGAGGAGTCATTACATAATAATTAAGACTGCAGTAATTGATAGGTCGGGAGATGAGTCACTACATAATAATTAAGACTGCAATAAATGACAGGTCGGAAGAGGAGTCAATACATAATAATTAAGACTGAAATAAATGACAGGTCGGGAGAGGAGTCACTACATAATAATTAAGACTGAAATAAATGACAGGTCGGGAGACAAGTCACTACATGATAATTAAGACTGCAATAAATGACAGGTAGGGAGACAAGTCACTACATAATAATTAAGACTGCAATAAATGACAGGTCGGGAGACAAGTCCTTACATAATAATTAAGACTGCAATAAATGTCAGGTCGGGAGAGGAGTCACAACATAATAATTAAGACTGCAATAAATGACAGATAGGGAGACAAGTCACTACATAATAATTAAGACTGCTGTAACAGTAAAGGGAGCTTAGGAGTTAATGGATGCTGCGCATTCATTAACTAGTGGGAAATCATTAGTTAGTGAACGTGTGTACACGAATGGGTAGACGTATCCAGGGCTTGCACACACGTCACTGGGGAGACTTGGGGACTTGGGATTCAACTAGGAAAGATGTCGGTGTTTACCATCATCAGTCAGAAGACGTATGATTTCAATGAATAAACGAATGTTTATCTAACAGCCGAGACTTGTCCACTATATTGACACGAGCCTTCCACACACAGCCTTATCATATCATCACCACACTGTTATACAGGCTGTTTTGGTGCCGTCGACCTCAAGATTTCAAACATGGGATGTCGCGGAGATTGTTGACTAAAGCGAAGAATTTTGTCTGCGTCTAGAGACGGATGTTATGGAAGTTCTCAAGTAAATTATAAGAGACGCAACAACTGAAAGCCCGCCCAGGGGTAGTTGTTGTGATTTCTCAGTGTTTGTTAGGGGATTCTCAGTCAAGGTCAGAAGGTTTGATAATCTTGATTTATAGAGACTGATAATTTTTTATATACCTGACTCACCAATATATAGGGCCTTGATTGCTGATATACGCTGTTTCTTTTGTAAAAGTCAAGAATTGCTATTTTACATTGAAATTCATAAATGATGTAATGATGTTGTCACCACTAGATACATCTTACAACTTATAAAGTCCCGAGGTACAAGAAATAAATTATGTATACAACCTGAATGATCAGCTCCAATTGGAACCGAGAAATCTCGAGAATGATAAAATTTATGAGCACGATCTCAGCTCACTGGACTGTTAGAGGTTAAATCAAGGTCAATTTTTACTTTCTGAAATTCTCGAATCAAGGTCGTCAACCGTCACTTCAGCTGAGTGAAGACATTAAGTCTGTTTAACTTGTCTCAAGTCAAAATTGTTTCAGTTGAATTGAACTAACCGTTGTTGGAACGCCACATAACACGTAATGTTCCGAGTGATGAAACAGAGTGGCCATCGTCAGGCTTGAATCAATCCATTGTTGACTTGCTCGTTTTTTTTTAAACGTGTGGATGTTCCAGATGTGCTGCCGTGAAATCTGGTTTTGCTGGAACTGTTAACCGTTCTTGGTTGAAATACAGTGAAGGTGACCTTGCTTGTCTGAAGGTAAAGTCCAGAGTTTTTTAGCCAACGCTTAAGATCAATCAATCAGTCAATCGATCGATCAATCAGTCAATCAATCGACCAATCAATCAGTCAATCGATCAATCAGTCAGTCAATCGATCAATCAATCAGTCAATCAATCGATCAATTAATCAAGCAATCAATCGATCAATCAATCAAGCAATCAATCAGTCAGTATTGTATCGAGCGTTGTAAATTTAAAGGCCAAACGAGCATAATCAGCGGCATGTAAACAACTGGAAGGAATCGACTTCGATTGAAGTGAGAAATCCAGAGGCTCTTCTTTTTCTGCTCCTTTCAAGTTTGTCGATCAGAGTCCTTTTTTATCAAGATCCTCGATTGGAATTTTTTCATCAAAATGGTCAATTAGAGTCCCTTTTGTCAGGATTCGCGATTGGAACTGGAACCTTTTTCATCAAGATCATCGGTTGGAGTCTTTTTCGTCTAGTTTAGGTAATGGATAATTTTAGATTAATTAATTGAACAGAATATTTCTTGCTGCTTACTTTGAAATAATATTGTCTGAAAATGATTGTATATTATATTGCTTGATAATTTCCATTATAGATTTTTAGGATGGAGCCCCAAGATTTTTCTCAGGTACTAAGTGGAGTTGGTGGAGCGATATCAAAGTTGGACGCAGTATTAAGACAGCAAAGTGTAATCAGTGATGTTGAGAGATTTAATGGACAGGCGAATCAGTTTAAGAAATGGGTTATTTCTATTGAGAAACATGCTTATCTAGTGAACGCTACAGATGAGGATAAAAAGAATTTAGCATATAGAACTAGTACAAGTCCAGTTTCTGACCATATAAGAAGAAAGCTAGAAGCGGGAGGAGGTGAAACCTGGGAACAATTTAAAGACGACCTCGCACGTAAATACGCGGAAATTACTGATCCACAACACGCATTCTCAGTGTTGCGACAAACGAGACAAAATACTACAGAAAGTGTACAGCTATACAGTGATAGGTTAATCAATTTAGCTGAAGAGTCATTTTTGGGACAGAATGTACGAGCTGAAGAGGTGGAACGGATGTTGGTGGGGATTTTTGTTGATGGGATTAGGTCAGATGGACTGAAATTTAAATTATTGAGAGAGAATCCTGCAAGGTTGTCACAAGCGGTAGATATCGCTATACAAGAAGAAAGCTTGAGGAGAAGGTTTAGATTGAGGGTAGGACGTGAGTTAGGTAGTAGTTCGGAAGATAGAATTGAAGAACCTATGGAAGTAGGACAGTATAGACATGAATGGAGAGGAAGACGAGGAGAAATACAGATGGTACAAGGAAACAATAACGTATATAATCAAGGTAGAGAAGGACAAGTGAGAAATACTGTAAGAAACATGGGGGGTAACACAAATAACGCAAATGTGGTTTGTTGGGGATGCCACCAACGTGGGCACATTTTTCGCTTCTGTGGTAACAGACGTGTCCCATCGAATACACAAAATAATAGAGGTGCTCAGAATAGTACACAGAATAGAACTACAAATAGTAGATCAGCAAATGGGAATTATGGAGAAGTGCAGAGAAATTTTAGAAGGTCAGGAAATCAGGGAAATTGGCATCCCGCTTACTGAACAGGATCGGCAGTAGGGGGGAAAATAGTAAGATCCAAAAGATGAAGCAATGTATTAAAAACCCAAATGATGAGTATAATAGGACATTTAGAAATAATAAACATAAGAAGTTATCTCCCCAAGTTGAGATAAAACAGTTGTCACTAAATATGGTTGATCCTAGCTCGTGTATAATAGAAATAGGGAAATATAAAGTTAGAACATTAGTTGACTCGGGAGCGCAAGTTAGCGTGATTAAAGAAACATTTTTATATCGAATGTTAAAAAATTGTAAAATATTTAGAATTCAGGAGAATCTTCATTCGGTAACTGGACACAAATTAGAAGTGCTTGGACAAACGATGATAAATTTTAAATTAGGAGGGATAAATGTTAGGCATATGTTCCATGTGGTCAAGGATTTAAATAGAAATATGATATTGGGTAGAGATTTTTTATTGAAAAATGGGGTGAGACTTTTTTTTGATTTGCATAAATTAAAATTCCAAGGTGTTTACGTAGATTTAGAAGAGGATATGCATGTGTCGACACTAGTTAGAGTCAAAACGACCATGAATTTGAAACCACAAACAGTTAATTTAATACAGGCAAAAATGAAAAAAAATCCGTACTTTTCGGTTGGACAAACAGTTAAAATAACGGAATTAGAGAGGGAAATAATACAGGAACCTGGCTTAGAAGTCACCGATGGGTTAATAGTACTAGATAAACATCTCAGCTTTCCAGTAATGCTCCTAAATAATACAGGAAAAAATATTACATTATATAGAGGTTGTGTAATTGCTAAAGTAGAGTATAGTGAGAATAACATGTTAACTATAGAAAAAGAAAACATATTGGGAAATAAGTATTCAGAAACTTCCAGGATTGGAAATAATGCCAGAAATAAGTATAAAAGAAGATGGACAAGACGAAATGATGAATTAATCCATACATGTAAGAAACGTCCATCTCAGATAGATACAGTTGATAAAAAGACAAGAGAACAAGAATTGTTGTCACAATTAAAAGCTCTACCGGAGAATAGAGAAATATTAGAAAAATTGGTGAAAGAAAATCAAGACGTTTTTGCGGTTAGTGATTTAGAATTGGGAAGGACACAAACAGTTACAATGGAAATAGATACGGGAGACCATCCACCAATTAGTTTAAAACCATATAGAACTCCATTAAGAAATAGAGAGATTGTGGAAAAGGCAATAGAAGATATGTTGAAAGCAGGGATAATAACAAGATCGAAGTCAGAATGGTCATCTCCGGTCGTCATCGTGGCCAAACCTGATGGTTCGAGTCGCTTTCTGTTGCGACTACAGGGCGTTGAACAAAATCACTAAGAATGTAGCGTACCCACTACCAGTAATTGATGATATTTTGGGGCTGCTTAATGGCTCTACATTTTTCACAACACTAGACGCAAGGTCAGGATTCTGGTGTATTCCGATGTCGAAGGACGCTCAAAAGAAAAGTGCTTTCTGTACTCATATGGGTTCTTACGAATTCTTACGTATGCCATTCGGGGTTCGAACTGCGCCGTCTCACTACATGCTCTTAATGAATGAAGTTTTAGAAGGTATGCAAAAGTTTGCACTAGCATACATAGATGATGTTCTCATATTTACAGCAGGAGATGTAGATGATCATTTAAAGCATATTAGGTTAGTGTTCGATAGACTAAGAATACATGACGTTAAATTGAAGCTTAGTAAGTGCCAGTTTTTAAAGACAGAAACAAAATATTTAGGGTATATTATAAATAGAGACGGTATTAAACCAGACCAAGACAAAATAAAGGTTATTAAAGAGTTACCTCCTCCAACTAACATAAAGGAAGTGCGTGCGTTTATAGGAACCTGTGGGTATTATAGGCGGTTTGTCCCAGCATTTTCAAAGATTGCAGAACCAATTACAAATTTGACGGGCAAATACGCTAGATTTAAGTGGGATGATGAGTGTCAAAAAGCATTCGATTTGTTAAAAAACAGTTTAACAGTGGTACCACTATTGACGCATCCAGACTTGAACAAACAATTAATACTATATACAGATGCTTCGGACAATGCAATAGGAGCATGTTTGGTTCAACCATATGAAGGAAAAGAGTCTGGAATACCAGGGGTTAAAAATGAAAGGCCAATATACTTCTTATCTCATAAACTTAGCAAATCTCAACGCAAATGGACGACTATTGAGAAAGAAGCTTACGCTATACACTACGCTCTTCAAAAACTAAATTACTACTTACATAACGCCAATTTCATTATTAGAACTGATCACATGCCATTAAAGTCTATATTAGAAGCACCAATACAAAATAGGAAAATACAAACGTGGGCATTGAATCTACAGGGATACAATGCTAAAGTGGAATATGTTTCAGGAAAACATAATACATGCGCCGATCTATTGTCTAGGGTCCCATATCCACTGTCATCAGGAAACACAGAAGATGAAGGAGAACCAGAAATAGACGATCGAAACTGGCAAGTAAATATATTAGATTCTGCCATAATAAATAGAGAAGACTTTGAGAGTTTACCGTCAGATCAAGAGTCTGAACCTAGAGCGGAAGACCCACGTTTATCACAATTTAATATGAAAGATGAACAAGAATTAGATCCAAAAATAGTACAGATAACAAGAAAACTGAAAGAAACAGGGGAAAATAGTTTTAAAAGAAAATTTGTAGAGCTACAAGAAGACAATCAATTATATTATATCAATGAAAAAGGTGAGGGATTAAGAAAGTATATTCCGAAACATTTAGAACGGGAAGTTTTAAAGGCATATCATGATGATAATGGTCATTTTGGACGAGATAAGTTAGTTAAGTCTATTAGCAGTAAATATTACTGGCCGAATTTATTTAAAAGCGTATATGAATATGTTGAAGCATGTGAAAAGTGTAGGTTAAGAAACATGAAGGATAATTAAATGTCCCTTACAAGATACCGATATTCCTCAATTTCCAATGCAGAAAGTAAGTTTGGATATTTCAGGTCCTCATCCAAAAACATTATCGGGAAACGTATACCTACTACATATCGTAGATTCATATAGTCTTTGGCCAGAAGTTTATCCAATTCCAGACAAGAGTGCTGATTCAGTTATAAATATGCTGTTACAAGAATTTATACCAAGGTTTGGGTGTCCACAAATAATACTTACAGACAATGGGAAAGAATTTGTAAATAGAAAGTTTGAAAAATTAGTAAAAGATTTGAATATAAAACACATTAAGACTTCATATTACAGACCAACTTCGAATGCCAAAAATGAGCGACAACATAGGACATTATACAACATACTAGCGAAAAATGTAGAAGAACACGATATGGATTGGGATCTTTATTTGGGAATAGCATTAGGGGCGATCCGTACACACCAAAATGAAGGAACAGGTTTCTCACCGTTTTACCTAGTACATGGGAGAGAACCAATATTACCAATTGACAATTTATTAAAGCCTAGGAGAAAATATATGGGGGAAGATTTTCAGGAAACAAGGTTGCAAGAAATGCACAAAGCACATATACGTTTAAGAAATAATATAATTAAGGCTCGAGAAAGACAGAAGAAATACACAAATAAAAATGCACACTTACAAGAGTTCAACATAGGTGATAGAGTTTATTACAAAAAACATAGGAAAAATTCTAAGTTTGATGCTCATTGGGTGCCGGGATATTATATTTTAGAAAAAAAAGGTCCAGTATCATATACTATTAAGAATCAAGTTACAGGGCATGTTGCACGTTCACATGTAGAGCACTTAAGACGGGATAATGAGGAAAAAGATGCAGAGAATAATAATAATTATTATTATTCAGAAGAAATATTGTCAGATGGACAGATTGTCAGACAAATGGAATATCCAATACCTATAGAGAATGGGAAACAAGTAACAACAGCATCTACTACGGCTGAACAAGAAGAAACAATACCAAAAACAGTCATGACAGAGGAAAACAACACGTATGACGGTAATAATGGTGAAGAATCAATCAAGGAAAAAATAGAAGCTCCATTTATGAATACAAGACAGGCAGTAAAAAGAAAGTTAGATAGACAGAAAGAAAAAGAAATTAAGAGACAAAGGAAGTTTAGACTGAATTCTTCAAGTGATGAAGATATGCCACTGTTTGAAAATTTATTAAGACGTCAAGACAGAAAAATTAGATTGGATTTAGAAAGGAAGAGATTAGCGGTTGCTAGTAATGGATATACAGATGCGGAACAAGAGATGGATGAAAAGTCAGAAACTGATGAAGATGCTGATATGAAAGAAGATAGTTCTCCTCAGGAGGATGACGACATTGATGTAGATATTGCACTTATAGAAAACAATTTGAAGCTATTAAGAAAATGGAGAAGGGATAAATAGCGTGGTAGGATATTCTGCAGATTGCAGATAGAAGAAGAAGTTAGACACGGTATTTCTGAATTTCTGAGGAAGTTGACAAATAACTTAGTCAAGTGTTGTCGGGATGAATAGACATAATGTTGTAATAAGTTAAGACTTATTGATATGTGCTTTATTATCATTTTGATTTTTAAGTTGAAGTGTTGAGTTTTTCTTAGACGGAAAATAATTGATTAGTAGTCATAATATGTATCTATATATATGGTTTTTCATTTCATCACATATGTTTAATTTGATTAATGTGTGGGGATAAAGATGATGTCAAAGAATGAGGGGGTTGATATTGTTTAGTCTGTGTTTGACTTCAATTGTTCTTTATAAAATGTAAGGATAATTTAACTTTGCTTTTATTGAGTTATCCTGAGTGTGTTTAAAATGATTCCTAGCTAGACGTTCAGTTATGGGAAAAATGAAGAGTTGTTTTTGGGAACTTACAGAAAAGGTGAAACAGACGACTTAAAGTTGAGTTGTTTAACGTATATAACGTTTATAAATAGAAATTGAGTTAAGGGGGAAGTTGTGGTGATTAGCGAAGTGATTCAGTATGTTGTAATGGAGGAGTATAATTAAAAGTGGCTGGGGGTATCAGCAACAATTGATAATTACATGTGGCTTAGAAAGAGTTAAAAATGGGGGATTGAATTAGGGACTACATTAGACGGTTCGTATTGTAAATACGTGGATTGAAATAGGAGCTGGGTTGAACAGCGTTTAATGGGAGAATATGGGGGGGGGGGGGATGCCAGGTTGAATTTTGGCATTTAAATAAGTGGACACTGGAAGAAGAAGACTGTACGTAACAGTATACTAATAATTTGGAGGTTTTGAAGGAATGGTTGAATTTGACGAGGTGTATAATACAAAATGGTTGTAGTGTTGGATCAACTTTTTGATAACAACAATTATTATTGACGAAAATGAAGATAAATTTTAGAAACTTTATTTTTATAAAGTTTTGAGAATGCATGGGAAGAGAAATGTGGTTACTTCTTACTTTTTCCTTACTTTCTATTTTTTTTAAGGTGCGCACCTACCCAACCTAACTGACTTAACTAAACTTTTCTGTCTATCCTGGAATAGCGAGAATGTGAATAAGGGAGAAAAAGATAAGGGAAATATCTTCAATTTTTGTCAATCATAATTTAGATGGACACTTTAAAAGCAGTTCGCTTATAGAGAGTTTTGCAGAGAGATTTTGTGGAGAACTTTATAACGGATTTTATAGAGAGTTTTGCATTGTTGATATTGTATGAATTATGTCTTTGCTTAGCATTTGGATATGATGAGATAGGAGGGTGAGATTTTGACTTAGGAAATATATGGGATTGTTGGGCAGGTATGATATAGAATCGTAGAGTAAAGGGGTTAAGAGTTGGGGTTGAGACTTTTTCAGGGAAAAAGTCTCCTTGAAGAAGGGGAGGAATGTAACAGTAAAGGGAGCTTAGGAGTTAATGGATGCTGCGCATTCATTAACTAGTGGGAAATCATTAGTTAGTGAACGTGTGTACACGAATGGGTAGACGTATCCAGGGCTTGCACACACGTCACTGGGGAGACTTGGGGACTTGGGATTCAACTAGGAAAGATGTCGGTGTTTACCATCATCAGTCAGAAGACGTATGATTTCAATGAATAAACGAATGTTTATCTAACAGCCGAGACTTGTCCACTATATTGACACGAGCCTTCCACACACAGCCTTATCATATCATCACCACACTGTTATACTGCAATAAATGACAGGTCGGGAGACAAGTCACTACATAATAGTTAAGACTGCAATAAAACGATAGGTCGGGAGAGGAGTGACTACATAATAATTAAGACTGCAATAAATGACAGGTTGGGAGACAAGTCACTACACAATAATTCATCATCATTGGCACCTTGCCGTCTTGACAGACGATAGTTTGTGCTTTAAAAAGGCATAATAACTTTTAATTATGGTGGTAGCGAGTGTGACTGATAAGGCCAATTTGCGCTGTAAATGTCCGTTCACAGTGGGTGCATGTGAACACATGGTCATTTCCACCATCATGCACCATCTGACGTCTCAAACGCTTGGTGTGTGACTTTTCTGCAATAATTTTCTCCTTTGACTTTATTCCATTTCTGATATTTGCCCTCCATGCAACACGTTCAGCGGCGACTTGCTCCCAATGTGCATTATCAATGCCTGTATCATTCATGTCCCGCTTACACACATCTTTGTATCGTAGTAGAGGCCGACCCTGAGATCTCTTACCCATCTGTAATTCACCAAAAAAGATATCCTTTGGTATTCTACCATCATCCATCCTCCTAAGATGTCCTATCCATCTAAGTCTACGAAGACTGAGCATGGAATACACCGTCACACAACCTGATCTTTCCAATACTTCAGTATTTGTGATTTTGTCTTGCCACTTAATACCAAGAATTCTTCGCAGACACCGCATATGAAAGCTGTTTAAATTGTTCTCTTGGTGTGAGTAAGTTGTCCAGGTTTCACTGCCATAGAGAAGAGTACTAAGGACACAGGCTTGATAGACAAGGACTTTTGTTTTGGCAGTAAGCTTCCTGTTCTCCCAGACTCTTTTTCTTAACCTGTTCATTGTTGTTGCTGCCTTACCAATCCGGATGTTGATTTCCTGATCTAGGGATAATTTGCTATTTACCACTGATCCTAGATATGTAAAATGGTCTACTATCTCTAGTTCGGCGTCGTCAATAAAGATTGATGGTACCCCATGTGCACCTTGTGACATAATCTGTGTCTTCTTTTTGCTAATTGTTAAACCAAATTCAGAACAAGCATTGGAGAATGCAGATAGTAGACATTGCAATTCTTCCTCAGAGTGGGTCGTAACTGCAGAATCATCTGCAAAAAGCAACTCTCTGATCAGTACCCTCCTAATTTTGGTCTTAGCCTTCAATCTCTGAGCATTGTAGAGGCCGCCATCTGAGCGTGAGTGAATGTATATACCACCATCCTGATCACGAAATGCATATTTCAGTAGAAGTGAAAAGTATATTCCAAAGAGGGTGGGAGCTAGTACACAACCTTGCTTAACTCCACTCTTGATTTCAAATTCTTCAGAAGTTGCACCATCAAACTTGATTATACCCTTCATGCCTGTGTGGAACGATTCCACAATGGCCAGAAGAGTTGGTGGGCAGCCAATCTTCTTTAGTGCCTTGAACAGACCCTCACGACTGACCAAATCAAATGCCTTTGTGAGGTCGATGAAGGCAATAAACAGTGGTTGATTCTGTTCATGGCATTTTTCTTGCATTTGTCGCAATGAGAATATCATATCATTGGTAGACCGGTTCTGTCGAAAGCCACACTGTGATTCGGGGTAGACTTGATCTCCTAGGACTTGAAGTCTGCGTAGAACAATTCTGGCAAATACTTTTCCAACAATACACAGAAGTGAGATACCCCTATAGTTGTTGCAGTCGCTCCGATCGCCCTTGTTCTTATACAGCGTTATGATGCTTGAATCTTTGAAATCCTGTGGGACTTGTCCTTCACGCCAGCATAGCTCTATTAGCTGGTGGATCTGTAGAGTAAGTGTGCCTTGCCCACACCTGATAACCTCTATTGGAATCCCATCCTTACCTGGAGCCTTGCCAGATGCAAGTTCATTTATAGCACACTTAACTTCTATTATGGTGGGAAGTGTGTCCAGGTGGTCAAGAGTTGGTAGAGCCTCTATGGCGTTGAGGGCATCATCCGCTAGTTTGGTCTCACTTGAGTAAAGCTCCAAATAGTGCTCTACCCATCTGTCCATCTGCTGTTTCTTATCAGTGATGACATCTCCAGTCAAGGTTTTCAATGGTGCACTTCTTTTGATCACTGGACCACAGGCTTTCTTTATTCCTTCATACATGCTTCTTATGTCTCCCTTATTACTTGCGATTTGAATGGACTCACATAACTTGATCCAATAATCATTTGCACACTGCCTGGCAGCCTTTTGCACATCCTTCCTAGCTTGCCTTAGCTCACTCAGAGTGTTACGCGTTGGTCTTTCCTTGTTTCTTAAGAGAGCTTTCTTCTTCTTATCAATCAAGGGCTGCAGAGTCTCGTTGTTGGCCGCAAACCAGTCCTGCCTCTTATGATCCACAGTGCCGTAAACCCCTACGGCAGTTTTATAAAGAGTTTCCTTAATTTGACCCCACTTTTCATTTACTGTACAATTTTCTGGTATATCAGTGAAAGCGTCTTCAAGTTGCTGTTGAAACTGAAAGCACTTTTCTGGATCATGAGTGTTAATAATATTAATCCTGGGGCTAGATTTGTGTTTAGCTGTGTAGATTCTCTTTGGTCTCAGTCTAACCCTTGCAACAACCAAAGAATGATCCGTATCACAGTCAGCACTGTGGTAACTACGAGTCAATGATATGTGGTTCAGATGTTGTCTCCGTGTGATGATGAAGTCCAGCTGGTGCCAATGGCCGGATCTTGGATGTTTCCATGTGACCTTATGCATCTCTTTTGTTTTAAAAAAAGAGTTTGTAATGCATAGGTCATTACTGGTGCAATGCTCCAGCAGCCTTTGCCCATTTTCATTCATGCGACCGATGTTGTATTTTCCAAGGCACACTGGCCATGAACTCGAGTCCTTGCCCACACGAGCATTGAAATCACCGAGCATATAAATGTAGTCAGATTTTGGAACTGCCTTGATCACGGAGTCTAACTCCTCATAGAACAAATCCTTCACATCATCAGAGGAATCGAGTGTTGGTGCATATGCAGTAATAATGGTGGCAAACCCACAAGAGGTTGCCAAGCGCAGGGATAATAGTCTTTCATTTCCTCCTGCTGGAATTTCAATCATTCCCAGTAGCGAATTCTTCACTGCAAAGCCGACACCGTGTTGCCTTTTTTCTGCCTGCCCTCTACCCTTCCATAAAAAGGTGTAGTTGTTTTCCCTGAGTGATACTTCCTCAGCGAGGCGAGTCTCCTGCAGGCCAGCAATATCAATGTTAAGACAATTGAGTTCGGCATCAATCACAGCCGTTTTTCTCACATCGTCAATATTGGTCAAGTCAGTGGAAAATCCTGGACACATGGTTCTCACGTTCCAGGTTGCAAGCCGTAGCTTGAGGTTTCTATGTTTATTTTTATTTGTACCTGGTGCATTGGTTTTACAGCCTGCGATTCAGATTTTGTCCTAGCCACAAGCACCCATTGAAGCAGGCAGGCTGTGGCGGATCAGCACCCAATTGGCTGGGGGCTGCCCAGCTTGAGGCGGGCGGTAGCTGATCAGTGACACCTATAGGTGTCTCCCACCGTCAGAGTCAACGCGTGGCGCCCTATGTCTACGCCAACTGACAAGGACTTATAACCCGTAACAGTTGCCTCTCGCTTTGATTCCGAGACCAGTTAAGACCAGGGATGGAGTTATTGCCTCTCCATAGCACAAAGCCTGGGCTAAAATATAGAGATCATGTGTTGCCCATGCAGCATGATCCCTCTCTCGGCCTGCCTAGTTCACTCCAGAGGAAAGGTAACACCCCTACATCTGGAACAAGACAAGCTGCAGAAGCTGCCGGATCAGCAAAGCAATGCTCTAACTGTCCGCCTGTCGGAGCTTCGATCCTAGACCAGTCGCCAACCAAGTCTTAGGGCCTGGTCTGCCCTGCCATGACAATTTTGTCTTTAGCTTGCATTTCCTCGCACCAGGGTAAGGATTGTACCCTCCCAATTGCGCTCTTCCGCCCGAAGCCGTTGGCACAATGTGGGGTGTCGGGTTTGGTAAGCGCCGCCCAACGTTCGGCTCTAACAGAAACCAGGTAGTACCGTCTAATGTTATACGGTAGCTAACATAATAATTAAGACTGCAATAAATGACAGGTCGGGAGAAGAGTCACTACATAATAATTAAGACTGCAATAAAAAGACAGGTCGGGAGAGGAGTCACTACATAATAATTAAGACTGCAATAAATGACAGGTCGGGAGAGGAGTCACTACATAATAATTAAGACTACAATAAAAAGACAGGTCGGGAGAGGAGTCACTACATAATAATTAAGACTGCAATAAATGACAGGTCGGGAGACAAGTCACAACATAATAATTAAGACTGCAATAAATGACAGGTCGGGAGAGGAGTCACTACATAATAATTAAGACTGCAATAATTGATAGGTCGGGAGTGGAGTCACTACACAATAATTAAGACTGCAATAATTGACAGGTCGGGAGAGGAGTCA
Source organism: Cepaea nemoralis (assembly GCA_014155875.1). NCBI lineage: Eukaryota > Metazoa > Mollusca > Gastropoda > Stylommatophora > Helicidae > Cepaea > Cepaea nemoralis. The sequence goes on along the minus strand of JACEFZ010013977.1, from coordinate 545,446 downwards.
CTACATAATAATTAAGACTGCAATAAATGACAGGTAGGGATACTAGTCACTACATAATTATTAAGACTGCAATAAATGACAGGTAGGGAGACAAGTCACTACATAATAATTAAGACTGCAATAAACTACAGGTCGGGAGAGGAGTCACTACATAATAATAAAGACTCCAATAAATGACGGGTCGGGAGAGGAGTCACTACATAATAATTAAGACTGCAATAAATAACAGGTCGGGAGAGGAGTCATTACATAATAATTAAGACTGCAGTAATTGATAGGTCGGGAGATGAGTCACTACATAATAATAAAGACTGCAATAAATGACAGGTCGGGAGAGGAGTCACTACATAATAATTAAGACTGAAATAAATGAAAAGTCGGGAGACAAGTCACTACATTATAATTAAGACTGCAATAAATGACAGGTGGGGAGACAAGTTACTACATAATAATTAAGACTGCAATAAATGACAGGTCGGGAGACAAGTCACTACATAATAATTAAGACTGCAATAAATGTCAGGTCGGGAGAGGAGTCACAACATAATAATTAAGACTGCAATAAATGACAGATAGGGAGACAAGTCACTACATAATAATTAAGACTGCAATAAATGACAGGTCGGGAGACAAGTCACTACATAATAGTTAAGACTGCAATAAAACGATAGGTCGGGAGAGGAGTGACTACATAATTATTAAGACTGCAATAAATGACAGGTAGGGAGACAAGTCACTACATAATAATTAAGACTGCAATAAACTACAGGTCGGGAAAGGAGTCACTACATAATAATAAAGACTCCAATAAATGACGGGTCGGGAGAGGAGTCACTACATAATAATTAAGACTGCAGTAATTGATAGGTCGGGAGCTGAGTCACTACATAATAATTAAGACTGCAAAAAATTACAGGTCGGGAGAGGAGTCACTACATAATAATTAAGACTGAAATAAATGAAAAGTCGGGAGACAAGTCACTACATGATTATTAAGACTGCAATAAATGACAGGTAGGGAGACAAGTCACTACATAATAATTAAGACTGCAATAAATGACAGGTCGGGAGACAAGTCACTACATAATAATTAAGACTGCAATAAATGTCAGGTCGGGAGAGGAGTCACAACATAATAATTAAGACTGCAATAAATGAAAGATAGGGAGACAAGTCACTACATAATAATTAAGACTGCAATAAATGACAGGTCGGGAGACAAGTCACTACATAATAGTTAAGACTGCAATAAAACGATAGGTCGGGAGAGGAGTGACTACATAATAATTAAGACTGCAATAAATGACAGGTTGAGAGACGAGTCACTACATAATAGTTAAGACTGCAATAAATCACAGGTCGGGAGAAGAGTCACTACATAATAATTAAGACTGCAATAAATGACAGGTCGGGAGAGGAGTAACTACATAATAATTAAGACTACAATAAAAAGACAGGTCGGAAGAGGAGTCACTACATAATAATTAAGACTGCAATAAATGACAGGTCGGGAGACAAGTCACTTCATAATAATTAAGACTGCAATAAATGACAGGTCGGGAGAGGAGTCACTACATAATAATTAAGAATGCAATAAATGACAGGTCTAGAGAGGAGTCACTACATAATAATTAAGACTACAATAAAAAGACAGGTCGGGAGACGAGACACTACATAATAATTAAGACTGCAATAAATGACATGTAGCGAGACAAGTCACTACATAATAATTAAGACTGCAATAAATGACAGGTAGGGAGACAAGTCACTACATAATAATTAAGACTGCAATAAATGACACGTCGGGAGAGGCGTCACTACATAATAATTAAGACTGCAATAATTGATAGGTCGGGAGAGGAGTCACTACATAATAATTAAGACTGCAATAAATGACATGTCGGGAGACAAGTCACTACACAATAATTAAGACTGCAATAAATAACATGTCGGGAGAGGATTCATTACATAATAATTAAGACTGCAGTAATTGATAGGTCGGGAGATGAGTCACTACATAATAATTAAGACTGCAATGAATGACAGGTCGGGAGAGGAGTCACTACATAATAATTAAGACTGCAATAATTGATAGGTCGGGAGAGGAGTCACTACATAATAATTAAGACTGCAATAAATGACAGGTCGGGAGAGGAGTCACTACATAATAATTAAGAGAGCAATAATTGAAAGTTCTCAAAAGAAGTCACTACATAATAATTAAGATATTCAATAAATGACAGTTCGGGAGAAGAGTCACTAAATAATAATTAAGACTGCAATAAATGACAGGTAAAGAGACATGTCACTACATAATAATTAAGACTGCAATAAATGACAGGTAGGGAGACAAGTCACTACTTAATAATTAAGACTGCAATAAATGACAGGTCGGGAGAGGAGTCACTACATAATAATTAAGACTGCAATAATTGATAGGTCGGGAGAGGAGTCACTACATAATAATTAAGACTGCAATAAATGACAGGTTGGGAGAGAAGTCACTACATAATAATTAAGACTGCAATAAATGACAGGTCGGGAGACAGGTCACTACATAATAATTAAGACTGCAATAATTGATAGGTCGGGAGAGGAGTCACTACATAATAATTAAGACTGCAATAAATGACAGGTTGGGAAAGAAGTCACTACATAATAATTAAGACTGCAATAAATGACAGGTCGGGAGACAGGTCACTACATAATAATTAAGACTGCAATAAATGACAGGTAGGGAGACAAGTCACTACATAATAATTAAGACTGCAATAAATGACAGGTCGACAGACAAGTCACTACATAATAATTAAGACTCCAATAAATGACATGTCGAGAGAGGAGTCACTACATAATAATTAAGACTGCAGTAAATGACAGGTAGGGAGAAAACTCACTACATAATAATTAAGACTGCAATAAATAACAGGTCGGGAGACAAGTCACTACATAATAATTAAGACTTCAATAAATGACAGGTCGGGAGAGGAGTCACTACATAATAATTAAGACTGCAATAAACGACAGGTCGGGAGAGGAGTCACTACATAATAATTAAGACTGCAATAAATAACAGGTCGGGAGACAAGTCACTACATAATAATTAAGACTTCAATAAATGACAGGTCTAGAGAGGAGTCACTACATAATAATTAAGACTACAATAAAAAGACAGGTCGGGAGACGAGACACTACATAATAATTAAGACTGCAATAAATGACATGTAGCGAGACAAGTCACTACATAATAATTAAGACTGCAATAAATGACATGTAGGGAGACAAGTCACTACATAATAATTAAGACTGCAATAAATGACACGTCGGGAGAGGCGTCACTACATAATAATTAAGACTGCAATAATTGATAGGTCGGGAGAGGAGTCACTACATAATAATTAAGACTGCAATAAATGACATGTCGGGAGAGGAGTCACTACATAATAATTAAGACTGCAATAAATGACATGTCGGGAGACAAGTCACTACACAATAATTAAGACTGCAATAAATAACATGTCGGGAGAGGATTCATTACATAATAATTAAGACTGCAGTAATTGATAGGTCGGGAGATGAGTCACTACATAATAATTAAGACTGCAATGAATGACAGGTCGGGAGAGGAGTCACTACATAATAATTAAGACTGCAATAATTGATAGGTCGGGAGAGGAGTCACTACATAATAATTAAGACTGCAATAAATGACAGGTCGGGAGAAGAGTCACTACATAATAATTAAGACTGCAATAAAAAGACAGGTCGGGAGAGGAGTCACTACATAATAATTAAGACTGCAATAAATGACAGGTCGAGAGAATAGACACTACATAATAATTAAGACTACAATAAAAAGACATGTCGGGAGAGGAGTCACTACATAATAATTAAGACTGCAATAAATGACAGGTCGGGAGACAAGTCACTACATAATAATTAAGACTGCAATAAATGACAGGTCGGGAGAGGAGTCACTACATAATAATTAAGACTGCAATAATTGATAGGTCGGGAGAGGAGTCACTACATAATCATTAAGACTGCAATAAATGACAGGTCGGGAGACAAGTCACTACATAATAGTTAAGACTGCAATAAAACGATAGGTCGGGAGAGGAGTCACTACATAATAATTAAGACTGCAATAAATGACAGGTCGGGAGACTAGTCACTACATAATAATTAAGACTGCAATAAATGAAAGGTCGGGAGAAGAGTCACTACATAATAATTACGACTGCAATAAAAAGACAGGTCGGGAGAGGAGTCACGACATAATAATTAAGACTGCATTAAATGACATGTAGGGAGAGGAGTCACTACATAATAATTAAAACTGCAATAAATGACAGATAGGGAGACAAGTCACTACATAATAATTAAGACTGCATAAATGACAGGTCGGGAGACAAGTCACTAAATAATAGTTAAGACTGCAATAAAACGATAGGTCGTGAGAGGAGTCACTACATAATAATTAAGACTGCAATAAATGACAGGTCGGGAGACAAGTCACTACATAATAATTAAGACTGCAATAAATGACAGGTCGGGAGAAGAGTCACTACATAATAATTAAGACTGCAATAAAAAGACAGATCGGGAGAGGAGTCACTACATAATAATTAAGACTGCAATAAATGACAGGTCGGGAGAATAGACACTACATAATAATTAAGACTACAATAAAAAGACATGTCGGGAGAGGAGTCACTACATAATAATTAAGACTGCAATAAATGACAGGTCGGGAGACAAGTCACTACATAATAATTAAGACTGCAATAAATGACAGGTCGGGAGAGGAGTCACTACATAATAATTAAGACTGCAATAATTGATAGGTCGGGAGAGGAGTCACTACATAATCATTAAGACTGCAATAAATGACAGGTCGGGAGACAAGTCACTACATAATAGTTAAGACTGCAATAAAACGATAGGTCGGGAGAGGAGTCACTACATAATAATTAAGACTGCAATAAATGACAGGTCGGGAGACTAGTCACTACATAATAATTAAGACTGCAATAAATGAAAGGTCGGGAGAAGAGTCACTACATAATAATTACGACTGCAATAAAAAGACAGGTCGGGAGAGGAGTCACGACATAATAATTAAGACTTCAATAAATGACAGGTCGGGAGAGGAGTCACTACATAATAATTAAGACTACAATAAAAAGACAGGTCGGGAGAGGAGTCACTACATAATAATTAAGACTGCAATAAATGACAGGTGGGGAGACAAGTCACTACATAATAATTAGGACTGAAATAATTGATAGGTCGGGAGAGGAGTCACTACATAATAATTAAGACTGTAAAAAATGACAGGTCGGGAGAGGAGTCACTACATAATAATTAAGACTGCAATAAATGGCAGGTAGGGAGACAAGTCACTACATAATAATTAAGACTGCAATAAAACGATAGGTCGGGAGAGGAGTCACTACATAATAATTAAGACTGCAATAAATGACAGGTCGGGAGGCAAGTCACTACATAATAATTAAGACTGCAATAAATGACAGGTCGGGAGAGGATTCACTACATAATAATTAAGACTGCAATAACAAGACAGGTCGGGAGAGGAGTCACTACATAATAATTAAGACTGCAATAAATGACAGGTCGGGAGACAAGTCACTATATAATAGTTAAGACTGCAATAAAACGATAGGTCGGGAGAGGAGTCACTACATAATAATTAAGACTGCAATAAATGACAGGTCGGGAGACATGTCACTACATAATAATTAAGACTGCAATAAATGACAGGTCGGGAGAAGAGTCACTACATAATAATTAAGACTGCAATAAAAAGACAGGTCGGGAGAGGAGTCACTACATAATAATTAAGACTGCAATAAATGACAGGTCGGGAGAGGAGTCACTACATAATAATTAAGACTGCAATAAATGACAGGTCGGGAGACAAGTCACTACATAATAATTAAGACTGCAATAAACGACAGGTCGGGAGACAAGTCACTACATAATAATTAAGACTGCAATAAATGTCAGGTCGGGAGAGGAGAAACAACATAATAATTAAGACTGCAATAAATGACAGGTGGGGAGACAAGTCACTACATAATAATTAAGACTGCAATAAATGAAAGGTCGGGAGAAGAGTCACTACATAATAATTACGACTGCAATAAAAAGACAGGTCGGGAGAGGAGTCACGACATAATAATTAAGACTGCAATAAATGACAGGTCGGGAGTGGAGTCACTACATAATAATTAAGACTACAATAAAAAGACAGGTCGGGAGAGGAGTCACTACATAATAATTAAGACTGCAATAAATGACAGGTGGGGAGACAAGTCACTACATAATAATTAAGACTGCAATAATTGATAGGTCGGGAGAGGAGTCACTACATAATAATTAAGACTGTAAAAAATGACAGGTCGGGAGAGGAGTCACTACATAATAATTAAGACTGCAATAAATGGCAGGTAGGGAGACAAGTCACTACATAATAATTAAGACTGCAATAAAACGATAGGTCGGGAGAGGAGTCACTACATAATAATTAAGACTGCAATAAATGACAGGTCGGGAGGCAAGTCACTACATAATAATTAAGACTGCAATAAATGACAGGTCGGGAGAGGATTCACTACATAATAATTAAGACTGCAATAAAACGACAGGTCGGGAGAGGAGTCACTACATAATAATTAAGACTACAATAACAAGACAGGTCGGGAGAGGAGTCACTACATAATAATTAAGACTGCAATAAATGACAGGTCGGGAGACATGTCACTACATAATAATTAAGACTGCAATAAACGACAGGTCGGGAGACAAGTCACTACATAATAATTAAGACTGCAATAAATGTCAGGTCGGGAGAGGAGAAACAACATAATAATTAAGACTGCAATAAATGACAGATAGGGAGACAAGTCACTACATGATAATTAAGATTGCAATAAATGACAGGTCGGGAGAAGAGTCACTACATAATAATTACGACTGCAATAAAAAGACAGGTCGGGAGAGGAGTCACGACATAATAATTAAGACTGCAATAAATGACAGGTCGGGAGAGGAGTCACTACATAATAATTAAGACTACAATAAAAAGACAGGTCGGGAGAGGAGTCACTACATAATAATTAAGACTGCAATAAATGACAGGTGGGGAGACAAGTCACTACATAATAATTAAGACTGCAATAATTGATAGGTCGGGAGAGGAGTCACTACATAATAATTAAGACTGTAAAAAATGACAGGTCGGGAGAGGAGTCACTACATAATAATTAAGACTGCAATAAATGGCAGGTAGGGAGACAAGTCACTACATAATAATTAAGACTGCAATAAATGACAGGTCGGAAGACAAGTCAGTACATAATAATTAAGACTGCAATAAATGAAAGGTAGGGAGACAAGTCACTACATAATAATTAAGACTGCAATAAATGACAGGTCGGGAGAGGAGTCACTACATAATAATTACGACTACAATAAAAAGACATGTCTGGAGAGGAGTCACTACATAATAATTAAGACTGCAATAATTGATAGGTCGGGAGAGGAGTCACTACATAACCATTAAGACTGCAATAAATGACAGGTCGGGAGAGGAGTCACTACATAATAATTAAGACTACAATAAAAAGACAGGTCGGGAGAGGAGTCACTACATAATAATTAAGACTGCAATAAATGACAGGTCGGGAGACAAGTCACTACATAATAATTAAGACTGCAATAAATGACAGGTCGGGAGAGGAGTCACTACATAATAATTAAGATTGCAATAATTGATAGGTCGGGAGAGGATTCACTACATAATAATTAAGACTGTAAAAAATGACAGGTCGGGAGAGGAGTCACTACATAATAATTAAGACTGCAATAAATGGCAGGAAGGGAGACAAGTCACTACATAATAATTAAGACTGCAATAAATGACAGGTAAAGAGACATGTCACTACATAATAATTAAGACTGCAATAAATGACAGGTAGGGAGACAAGTCACTACTTAATAATTAAGACTGCAATAAATGACAGGTCGGGAGAGGAGTCACTACATAATAATTAAGACTGCAATAATTGATAGGTCGGGAGAGGAGTCACTACATAATAATTAAGACTGCAATAAATGACAGGTTGGGAGAGAAGTCACTACATAATAATTAAGACTGCAATAAATGACAGGTCGGGAGACAGGTCACTACATAATAATTAAGACTGCAATAATTGATAGGTCGGGAGAGGAGTCACTACATAATAATTAAGACTGCAATAAATGACAGGTTGGGAAAGAAGTCACTACATAATAATTAAGACTGCAATAAATGACAGGTCGGGAGACAGGTCACTACATAATAATTAAGACTGCAATAAATGACAGGTAGGGAGACAAGTCACTACATAATAATTAAGACTGCAATAAATGACAGGTCGACAGACAAGTCACTACATAATAATTAAGACTCCAATAAATGACATGTCGAGAGAGGAGTCACTACATAATAATTAAGACTGCAGTAAATGACAGGTAGGGAGAAAACTCACTACATAATAATTAAGACTGCAATAAATAACAGGTCGGGAGACAAGTCACTACATAATAATTAAGACTTCAATAAATGACAGGTCGGGAGAGGAGTCACTACATAATAATTAAGACTGCAATAAACGACAGGTCGGGAGAGGAGTCACTACATAATAATTAAGACTGCAATAAATAACAGGTCGGGAGACAAGTCACTACATAATAATTAAGACTTCAATAAATGACAGGTCTAGAGAGGAGTCACTACATAATAATTAAGACTACAATAAAAAGACAGGTCGGGAGACGAGACACTACATAATAATTAAGACTGCAATAAATGACATGTAGCGAGACAAGTCACTACATAATAATTAAGACTGCAATAAATGACATGTAGGGAGACAAGTCACTACATAATAATTAAGACTGCAATAAATGACACGTCGGGAGAGGCGTCACTACATAATAATTAAGACTGCAATAATTGATAGGTCGGGAGAGGAGTCACTACATAATAATTAAGACTGCAATAAATGACATGTCGGGAGAGGAGTCACTACATAATAATTAAGACTGCAATAAATGACATGTCGGGAGACAAGTCACTACACAATAATTAAGACTGCAATAAATAACATGTCGGGAGAGGATTCATTACATAATAATTAAGACTGCAGTAATTGATAGGTCGGGAGATGAGTCACTACATAATAATTAAGACTGCAATGAATGACAGGTCGGGAGAGGAGTCACTACATAATAATTAAGACTGCAATAATTGATAGGTCGGGAGAGGAGTCACTACATAATAATTAAGACTGCAATAAATGACAGGTCGGGAGAAGAGTCACTACATAATAATTAAGACTGCAATAAAAAGACAGGTCGGGAGAGGAGTCACTACATAATAATTAAGACTGCAATAAATGACAGGTCGAGAGAATAGACACTACATAATAATTAAGACTACAATAAAAAGACATGTCGGGAGAGGAGTCACTACATAATAATTAAGACTGCAATAAATGACAGGTCGGGAGACAAGTCACTACATAATAATTAAGACTGCAATAAATGACAGGTCGGGAGAGGAGTCACTACATAATAATTAAGACTGCAATAATTGATAGGTCGGGAGAGGAGTCACTACATAATCATTAAGACTGCAATAAATGACAGGTCGGGAGACAAGTCACTACATAATAGTTAAGACTGCAATAAAACGATAGGTCGGGAGAGGAGTCACTACATAATAATTAAGACTGCAATAAATGACAGGTCGGGAGACTAGTCACTACATAATAATTAAGACTGCAATAAATGAAAGGTCGGGAGAAGAGTCACTACATAATAATTACGACTGCAATAAAAAGACAGGTCGGGAGAGGAGTCACGACATAATAATTAAGACTGCATTAAATGACATGTAGGGAGAGGAGTCACTACATAATAATTAAACTGCAATAAATGACAGATAGGGAGACAAGTCACTACATAATAATTAAGACTGCATAAATGACAGGTCGGGAGACAAGTCACTAAATAATAGTTAAGACTGCAATAAAACGATAGGTCGTGAGAGGAGTCACTACATAATAATTAAGACTGCAATAAATGACAGGTCGGGAGACAAGTCACTACATAATAATTAAGACTGCAATAAATGACAGGTCGGGAGAAGAGTCACTACATAATAATTAAGACTGCAATAAAAAGACAGATCGGGAGAGGAGTCACTACATAATAATTAAGACTGCAATAAATGACAGGTCGGGAGAATAGACACTACATAATAATTAAGACTACAATAAAAGACATGTCGGGAGAGGAGTCACTACATAATAATTAAGACTGCAATAAATGACAGGTCGGGAGACAAGTCACTACATAATAATTAAGACTGCAATAAATGACAGGTCGGGAGAGGAGTCACTACATAATAATTAAGACTGCAATAATTGATAGGTCGGGAGAGGAGTCACTACATAATCATTAAGACTGCAATAAATGACAGGTCGGGAGACAAGTCACTACATAATAGGTTAAGACTGCAATAAAACGATAGGTCGGGAGAGGAGTCACTACATAATAATTAAGACTGCAATAAATGACAGGTCGGGAGGACTAGTCACTACATAATAATTAAGGACTGCAATAAATGAAAGGTCGGGAGAAGAGTCACTACATAATAATTACGACTGCAATAAAAAGACAGGTCGGGAGAGGAGTCACGACATAATAATTAAGACTTCAATAAATGACAGGTCGGGAGAGGAGTCACTACATAATAATTAAGACTACAATAAAAGACAGGTCGGGAGAGGAGTCACTACATAATAATTAAGACTGCAATAAATGACAGGTGGGGAGACAAGTCACTACATAATAATTAGGACTGAAATAATTGATAGGTCGGGAGAGGAGTCACTACATAATAATTAAGACTGTAAAAATGACAGGTCGGGAGAGGAGTCACTACATAATAATTAAGACTGCAATAAATGGCAGGTAGGGAGACAAGTCACTACATAATAATTAAGACTGCAATAAAACGATAGGTCGGGAGAGGAGTCACTACATAATAATTAAGACTGCAATAAATGACAGGTCGGGAGGCAAGTCACTACATAATAATTAAGACTGCAATAAATGACAGGTCGGGAGAGGATTCACTACATAATAATTAAGACTGCAATAACAATGACAGGTCGGGAGAGGAGTCACTACATAATAATTAAGACTGCAATAAATGACAGGTCGGGAGACAAGTCACTATATAATAGTTAAGACTGCAATAAAACGATAGGTCGGGAGAGGAGTCACTACATAATAATTAAGACTGCAATAAATGACAGGTCGGGAGACATGTCACTACATAATAATTAAGACTGCAATAAATGACAGGTCGGGAGAAGAGTCACTACATAATAATTAAGACTGCAATAAAAAGACAGGTCGGGAGAGGAGTCACTACATAATAATTAAGACTGCAATAAATGACAGGTCGGGAGAGGAGTCACTACATAATAATTAAGACTGCAATAAATGACAGGTCGGGAGACAAGTCACTACATAATAATTAAGACTGCAATAAACGACAGGTCGGGAGACAAGTCACTACATAATAATTAAGACTGCAATAAATGTCAGGTCGGGAGAGGAGAAACAACATAATAATTAAGACTGCAATAAATGACAGGTGGGAGACAAGTCACTACATAATAATTAAGACTGCAATAAATGAAAGGTCGGGAGAAGAGTCACTACATAATAATTACGACTGCAATAAAAAGACAGGTCGGGAGAGGAGTCACGACATAATAATTAAGACTGCAATAAATGACAGGTCGGGAGTGGAGTCACTACATAATAATTAAGACTACAATAAAAGACAGGTCGGGAGAGGAGTCACTACATAATAATTAAGACTGCAATAAATGACAGGTGGGGAGACAAGTCACTACATAATAATTAAGACTGCAATAATTGATAGGTCGGGAGAGGAGTCACTACATAATAATTAAGACTGTAAAAATGACAGGTCGGGAGAGGAGTCACTACATAATAATTAAGACTGCAATAAATGGCAGGTAGGGAGACAAGTCACTACATAATAATTAAGACTGCAATAAAACGATAGGTCGGGAGAGGAGTCACTACATAATAATTAAGACTGCAATAAATGACAGGTCGGGAGGCAAGTCACTACATAATAATTAAGACTGCAATAAATGACAGGTCGGGAGAGGATTCACTACATAATAATTAAGACTGCAATAAAACGACAGGTCGGGAGAGGAGTCACTACATAATAATTAAGACTACAATAACAAGACAGGTCGGGAGAGGAGTCACTACATAATAATTAAGACTGCAATAAATGACAGGTCGGGAGACATGTCACTACATAATAATTAAGACTGCAATAAACGACAGGTCGGGAGACAAGTCACTACATAATAATTAAGACTGCAATAAAATGATCAGGTCGGGAGAGGAGTAAACATACATAATAATTAAGGACTGCAATAAATGACAGATAGGGAGACAAGTCACTACATGATAATTAAGACTGCAATAAATGACAGGTCGGGAGAAGAGTCACTACATAATAATTACGACTGCAATAAAAAGACAGGTCGGGAGAGGAGTCACGACATAATAATTAAGACTGCAATAAATGACAGGTCGGGAGAGGAGTCACTACATAATAATTAAGACTACAATAAAAAGACAGGTCGGGAGAGGAGTCACTACATAATAATTAAGACTGCAATAAATGACAGGTGGGGAGACAAGTCACTACATAATAATTAAGACTGCAATAATTGATAGGTCGGGAGAGGAGTCACTACATAATAATTAAGACTGTAATAAATGACAGGTCGGGAGAGGAGTCACTACATAATAATTAAGACTGCAATAAATGGCAGGTAGGGAGACAAGTCACTACATAATAATTAAGACTGCAATAAATGACAGGTCGGAAGACAAGTCAGTACATAATAATTAAGACTGCAATAAATGAAAGGTAGGGAGACAAGTCACTACATAATAATTAAGACTGCAATAAATGACAGGTCGGGAGAGGAGTCACTACATAATAATTACGACTACAATAAAAGACATGTCTGGAGAGGAGTCACTACATAATAATTAAGACTGCAATAATGTAGGTCGGGAGAGGAGTCACTACATAACCATTAAGACTGCAATAAATGACAGGTCGGAGAGGAGTCACTACATAATAATTAAGACTACAATAAAAAGACAGGTCGGGAGAGGAGTCACTACATAATAATTAAGACTGCAATAAATGACAGGTCGGGAGACAAGTCACTACATAATAATTAAGGACTGCAATAAATGACAGGTCGGGAGAGGAGTCACTACATAATAATTAAGATTGCAATAATTGATAGGTCGGGAGAGGATTCACTACATAATAATTAAGACTGTAAAAAATGACAGGTCGGGAGAGGAGTCACTACATAATAATTAAGACTGCAATAAATGGACAGGCAGGGAGACAAGGATCACTACATAATAATTAAGACTGCAATACAATGACAGGTAAGGGAGAGAAGTCACTACATAATAATTAAGACTGCAATAAATGACAGGTCGGGAGACAAGTCACTACATAATAGTTAAGACTGCAATAAAATGACTAGGTCGGGAGAGGAGTCACTACATAATAATTAAGACTGCAATAATTGACAGGTCGGGAGAATTAGTCACTACATAATAATTAAGACTGCAATAAATGACAGGTCGGGAGACAAGTCACTACATAATAGTTAAGACTGCAATAAAACGATAGGTCGGGAGAGGAGTCACTACATAATAATTAAGACTGCAATAAATGACAGGTCGGGAGACAAGTCACTACATAATAATTAAGACTGCAATAAATGACAGGTCGGGAGAAGAGTCACTACATAATAATTAAGACTGCAATAAACGACAGGTCGGGAGACAAGTCACTACATAATAATTAAGACTGCAATAAATGTCAGGTCGGGAGAGGAGAAACAACATAATAATTAAGACTGCAATAAATGACAGGTGGGGAGACAAGTCACTACATAATAATTAAGACTGCAATAAATGAAAGGTCGGGAGAAGAGTCACTACATAATAATTACGACTGCAATAAAAAGACAGGTCGGGAGAGGAGTCACGACATAATAATTAAGACTGCAATAAATGACAGGTCGGGAGTGGAGTCACTACATAATAATTAAGACTACAATAAAAAGACAGGTCGGGAGAGGAGTCACTACATAATAATTAAGACTGCAATAAATGACAGGTGGGGAGACAAGTCACTACATAATAATTAAGACTGCAATAATTGATAGGTCGGGAGAGGAGTCACTACATAATAATTAAGACTGTAAAAAATGACAGGTCGGGAGAGGAGTCACTACATAATAATTAAGACTGCAATAAATGGCAGGTAGGGAGACAAGTCACTACATAATAATTAAGACTGCAATAAAACGATAGGTCGGGAGAGGAGTCACTACATAATAATTAAGACTGCAATAAATGACAGGTCGGGAGGCAAGTCACTACATAATAATTAAGACTGCAATAAATGACAGGTCGGGAGAGGATTCACTACATAATAATTAAGACTGCAATAAAACGACAGGTCGGGAGAGGAGTCACTACATAATAATTAAGACTACAATAACAAGACAGGTCGGGAGAGGAGTCACTACATAATAATTAAGACTGCAATAAATGACAGGTCGGGAGACAAGTCACTACATAATAGTTAAGACTGCAATAAAACGATAGGTCGGGAGAGGAGTCACTACATAATAATTAAGACTGCAATAAATGACAGGTCGGGAGACATGTCACTACATAATAATTAAGACTGCAATAAATGACAGGTCGGGAGAAGAGTCACTACATAATAATTAAGACTGCAATAAAAAGACAGGTCGGGAGAGGAGTCACTACATAATAATTAAGACTGCAATAAATGACAGGTCGGGAGAGGAGTCACTACATAATAATTAAGACTGCAATAAATGACAGGTCGGGAGACAAGTCACTACATAATAATTAAGACTGCAATAAACGACAGGTCGGGAGACAAGTCACTACATAATAATTAAGACTGCAATAAATGTCAGGTCGGGAGAGGAGAAACAACATAATAATTAAGACTGCAATAAATGACAGATAGGGAGACAAGTCACTACATGATAATTAAGACTGCAATAAATGACAGGTCGGGAGAAGAGTCACTACATAATAATTACGACTGCAATAAAAAGACAGGTCGGGAGAGGAGTCACGACATAATAATTAAGACTGCAATAAATGACAGGTCGGGAGAGGAGTCACTACATAATAATTAAGACTACAATAAAAAGACAGGTCGGGAGAGGAGTCACTACATAATAATTAAGACTGCAATAAATGACAGGTGGGAGACAAGTCACTACATAATAATTAAGACTGCAATAATTGATAGGTCGGGAGAGGAGTCACTACATAATAATTAAGACTGTAAAAAATGACAGGTCGGGAGAGGAGTCACTACATAATAATTAAGACTGCAATAAATGGCAGGTAGGGAGACAAGTCACTACATAATAATTAAGACTGCAATAAATGACAGGTCGGAAGACAAGTCAGTACATAATAATTAAGACTGCAATAAATGAAAGGTAGGGAGACAAGTCACTACATAATAATTAAGACTGCAATAAATGACAGGTCGGGAGAGGAGTCACTACATAATAATTACGACTACAATAAAAAGACATGTCTGGAGAGGAGTCACTACATAATAATTAAGACTGCAATAATTGATAGGTCGGGAGAGGAGTCACTACATAACCATTAAGACTGCAATAAATGACAGGTCGGGAGAGGAGTCACTACATAATAATTAAGACTACAATAAAAAGACAGGTCGGGAGAGGAGTCACTACATAATAATTAAGACTACAATAAAAAGACAGGTCGGGAGAGGAGTCACTACATAATAATTAAGACTGCAATAAATGACAGGTCGGGAGAGGAGTCACTACATAATAATTAAGATTGCAATAATTGATAGGTCGGGAGAGGATTCACTACATAATAATTAAGACTGTAAAAAATGACAGGTCGGGAGAGGAGTCACTACATAATAATTAAGACTGCAATAAATGGCAGGAAGGGAGACAAGTCACTACATAATAATTAAGACTGCAATAAATGACAGGAAGGGAGAAAAGTCACTACATAATAATTAAGACTGCAATAAATGACAGGTCGGGAGACAAGTCACTACATAATAATTAAGACTGCAATAAATGACAGGTCGGGAGAGGAGTCACTACATAATAATTAAGACTGCAATAATTGATAGGTCGGGAGATTAGTCACTACATAATAATTAAGACTGCAATAAATGACAGGTCGGGAGACAAGTCACTACATAATAGTTAAGACTGCAATAAAACGATAGGTCGGGAGAGGAGTCACTACATAATAATTAAGACTGCAATAAATGACAGGTCGGGAGACAAGTCACTACATAATAATTAAGACTGCAATAAATGACAGGTCGGGAGAAGAGTCACTACATAATAATTAAGACTGCAATAAACGACAGGTCGGGAGACAAGTCACTACATAATAATTAAGACTGCAATAAATGTCAGGTCGGGAGAGGAGAATACACATAATAATTAAGACTGCAATAAATGACAGGTAGGGAGACAAGTCACTACATAATAATTAAGACTGCAATAAATGAAAGGTCGGGAGAAGAGTCACTACATAATAATTACGACTGCAATAAAAAGACAGGTCGGGAGAAGAGTCACTACATAATAATTAAGACTGCAATAAATGACAGGTCGGGAGAGGAGTCACTACATAATAATTAAGACTACAATAAAAGACAGGTCGGGAGAGGAAGTCACTACATAATAATTAAGACTGCAATAAATGACAGGTGGGAGACAAGTCACTACATAATAATTAAGACTGCAATAATTGATAGGTCGGGAGAGAGTCACTACATAATAATTAAGACTGTAAAAAATGACAGGTCGGGAGAGGAGTCACTACATAATAATTAAGACTGCAATAAATGGCAGGTAGGGAGACAAGTCCACTACATATAATTAAGACTGCAATAAAACGATAGGTCGGGAGAGGAGTCACTACATAATAATTAAGACTGCAATAAATGACAGGTCGGGAGGCAAGTCACTACATAATAATTAAGACTGCAATAAATGACAGGTCGGGAGAGGATTCACTACATAATAATTAAGACTGCAATAAAACGACAGGTCGGGAGAGGAGTCACTACATAATAATTAAGACTACAATAACAAGACAGGTCGGGAGAGGAGTCACTACATAATAATTAAGACTGCAATAAATGACAGGTCGGGAGACAAGTCTCTACATAATAGTTAAGACTGCAATAAAACGATAGGTCGGGAGAGGAGTCAACTACATAATAATTAAGACTGCAATAAATGACAGGTCGGGAGACATGTCACTACATAATAATTAAGACTGCAATAAATGACAGGTCGGGAGAAGAGTCACTACATAATAATTAAGACTGCTAATAAAAAGACAGGTCGGGAGAGGAGTCACTACATAATAATTAAGACTGCAATAAATGACAGGTCGGGAGAGGAGTCACTACATAATAATTAAGACTGCAATAAATTGACAGGTCGGGAGACAAGTCACTACATAATAATTAAGACTGCAATAAACGACAGGTCGGGAGACAAGTCACTACATAATAATTAAGACTGCAATAAATGTCAGGTCGGGAGAGGAGAAACAACATAATAATTAAGACTGCAATAAATGACAGATAGGGAGACAAGTCACTACATGATAATTAAGACTGCAATAAATGACAGGTCGGGAGAAGAGTCACTACATAATAATTACGACTGCAATAAAAAGACAGGTCGGGAGAGGAGTCACGACATAATAATTAAGACTGCAATATATGACAGTCGGGAGAGGAGTCACTACATAATAATTAAGACTACAATAAAAAGACAGGTCGGGAGAGGAGTCACTACATAATAATTAAGACTGCAATAAATGACAGGTGGGAGACAGAGTCACTACATAATAATTAAGACTGCAATAATTGATAGGTCGGGAGAGGAGTCACTACATAATAATTAAGACTGTAAAAAATGACAGGTCGGGAGAGGAGTCACTACATAATAATTAAGACTGCAATAAATGGCAGGTAGGGAGACGAAGTCACTACATAATAATTAAGACTGCAATAAATGACAGGTCGGAGAGCAAGTCACTACATAATAATTTAAGACTGCAATAAATGAAGGTAGGGAGACAAGTCACTACATAATAATTAAGACTGCAATAAATGACAGGTCGGGAGAGGAAGTCACTACATAATAATTACGACTACAATAAAATGACATGTCGGGAGAGGAGTCACTACATAATAATTAAGACTGCAATAATTGACTAGGTCGGGAGAGGAGTCACTACATAATACATTACGACTACAATAAAATGACAGGTCGGGAGAGGAGTCACTACATAATAATTAAGACTACAATAAATGACAGGTCGGGAGAGGAGTCACTACATAATAATTAAGACTGCAATAAATGACAGGTCGGGAGACAAGTCACTACATAATAATTAAGACTGCAATAAATGACAGGTCGGGAGAGGAGTCACTACATAATAATTAAGATTGCAATAATTGATAGGTCGGGAGAGGATTCACTACATAATAATTAAGACTGTAAAAAATGACAGGTCGGGAGAGGAGTCACTACATAATAATTAAGACTGCAATAAATGGCAGGAAGGGAGACAAGTCACTACATAATAATTAAGACTGCAATAAATGACAGGAAGGGAGAAAAGTCACTACATAATAATTAAGACTGCAATAAATGACAGGTCGGGAGACAAGTCACTACATAATAATTAAGACTGCAATAAATGACAGGTCGGGAGAGGAGTCACTACATAATAATTAAGACTGCAATAATTGATAGGTCGGGAGATTAGTCACTACATACTAATTAAGACTGCAATAAATGACAGGTCGGGAGACAAGTCACTACATAATAGTTAAGACTGCAATAAAACGATAGGTCGGGAGAGGAGTCACTACATAATAATTAAGACTGCAATAAATGACAGGTCGGGAGACAAGTCACTACATAATAATTAAGACTGCAATAAATGACAGGTCGGGAGAAGAGTCACTACATAATAATTAAGACTGCAATAAAAAGACAGGTCGGGAGAGGAGTTACTACATAATAATTAAGACTGCAATAAATGGCAGGTAGGGAGAAAAGTCACTACATAATAATTAAGACTGCAATAAATGACAGGAAGGGAGAAAAGTCACTACATAATAATTAAGACTGCTATAAATGACAGGTCGGGAGAGGAGTCACTACATAATAATTAAGAATGCATTAAATGACATGTCGGGAGAGGAGTCACTACATAATAATTAAAACTGCAATAAATGACAGATAGGGAGACAAGTCACTACATAATAATTAAGACTGCATAAATGACAGGTCGGGAGACAAGTCACTAAATAATAGTTAAGACTGCAATAAAACGATAGGTCGGGAGAGGAGTCATTACATAATAATTAAGACTGCAATAAATGACATGTCGGGAGACAAGTCACTACATAATAATTAAGACTGCAATAAATGACAGGTCGGGAGAAGAGTCACTACATAATAATTAAGACTGCAATAAAAAGACAGGTCGGGAGAGGAGTCACTACATAATAATTAAGACTGCAATAAATGACAGGTCGGGAGAGGAGACACTACATAATAATTAAGACTACAATAAAAAGACTATGTCGGGAGGGGAGTCACTACATAATAATTAAGACTGCAATAAATGACAGGTCGGGAGACAAGTCACTACATAATAATTAAGACTGCAATAAATGACAGGTCGGGAGAGGAGTCACTACATAATAATTAAGACTGCAATAATTGATAGGTCGGGAGAGGAGTCACTACATAATCATTAAGACTGCAATAAATGACAGGTCGGGAGACAAGTCACTACATAATAGTTAAGACTGCAATAAAACGATAGGTCGGGAGAGGAGTCACTACATAATAATTAAGACTGCAATAAATGACAGGTCGGGAGACTAGTCACTACATAATAATTAAGACTGCAATAAATGACAGGTCGGGAGAAGAGTCACTACATAATAATTACGACTGCAATAAAAAGACAGGTCGGGAGAGGAGTCACGACATAATAATTAAGACTGTAAAAAATGACAGGTCGGGAGAGGAGTCACTACATAATAATTAAGACTGCAATAAATAGCAGGTAGGGAGACAAGTCACTACATAATAATTAAGACTGCAATAAAACGATAGGTCGGGAGAGGAGTCACTACATAATAATTAAGACTGCAATAAATGACAGGTCGGGAGGCAAGTCACTACATAATAATTAAGACTGCAATAAATGACAGGTCGGGAGAGGATTCACTACATAATAATTAAGACTGCAATAAAAAGACAGATCGGGAGAGGAGTCACTACATAATAATTAAGACTACAATAAAAAGACAGGTCGGGAGAGGAGTCACTACATAATAATTAAGACTGCAATAAATGACAGGTCGGGAGACAAGTCACTACATAATAGTTAAGACTGCAATAAAACGATAGGTCGGGAGAGGAGTCACTACATAATAATTAAGACTGCAATAAATGACAGGTCGGGAGACATGTCACTACATAATAATTAAGACTGCAATAAATGACAGGTCGGGAAGAAGAGTCACTACATAATAATTAAGACTGCAATAAAAAGACAGGTCGGGAGAGGAGTCACTACATAATAATTAAGACTGCAATAAATGACAGGTCGGGAGAGGAGTCACTACATAATAATTAAGACTGCAATAAATGACAGGTCGGGAGACAAGTCACTACATAATAATTAAGACTGCAATAAACGACAGGTCGGGAGACAAGTCACTACATAATAATTAAGACTGCAATAAATGTCAGGTCGGGAGAGGAGAAACAACATAATAATTAAGACTGCAATAAATGACAGATAGGGAGACAAGTCACTACATGATAATTAAGACTGCAATAAATGACAGGTCGGGAGACAAGTCACTACATAATAATTAAGACTGCAATAAAACGATAGGTCGGGAGAGGAGTGACTACATAATAATTAAGACTGCAATAAATGACAGGTTGGGAGACAAGTCACTACATAATAATTAAGACTGCAATAAATGACAGGTCGGGAGAAGAGTCACTACATAATAATTAAGACTGCAATAAAACGATAGGTCGGGTGAGGAGTCACTACATAAACCTTACTGTTTTTGTTTGTGTTGGCTCTCTTTGAACTCAAGTATATTTCTTACTCGTCCTACTACTTCTAGTGAACTCTGAAATCAAGAGTATTCCATGCACGCCCTACAACTTCTCGTGAACTTTGAAATCAAGAGTATCCCATACACGTCCAACTACTTCTAGTGCACTGAAAGATGTTTAGGGTGTGGGGTTAGTTTTTCCCTAATATCAGTGTACCTCACCATCAGGCAAACCCTCTCTGATTTTTGCGGTAAATGTAATTTACGTCCCCAATTTATTGACGAGAAGTCAACAGTTTAGTCCAACTGACCACTACCTCGGCATCAGCACACCGGAAGTTTAGGAGCGAGGACGATTATTCGTATGGCCTTGTCGATCACCATCGCGGATTAATATATGCCACAATATTTTAGCCCACATGTCGCAATATTGTTGCCAACACAAATACAATCATAGGATTTTTCAGCGTGTTGTCTCTGAAAAAACAACAACTGACCTCGGCACAATGTGTCAGTGACCTTAATCTGTGTCGGACAATTCCAGTAGGTTGATGACTGCTCTCGATTGCATAAAATACAAGTCTGAAGCACAAATGGTCATGCTCTTCTATCAACTTGTCGATTTGATATTTCTTGCTTTTTTGCGCCTGTTTTACAAGGGACAACAACTGTAGCTTGAAATATGTTTCTGGAAATGGTATATTTTTCCTTCGGAGCCATATCTTCATTTCTTCCTTTGTGCTCGATTTCGTAGGTATTTTGTCTTCTTGGGCAACAACATTGTGACATGATGCATTGTCCAAGATTAGACATGACGGTCTATCAAGGGATAGAAGTACTGTATTCTCGAGCCAATCTCTACATTATGATAATCCCTATTGTCTGTATGCTTTGATACGAACACGAGTCCAGCATTCTGTAGTAAGCCATCATGAGTACTACCAGCATAGGCTATGACCAAACGCTATCTTTTACTACTGGGCACATATCGATTTATCTTTCCATCCACTGATTGCCATTTCTATTCACTTGTGTGGTGCGTATTGATCCACGTCTCATAATTCATAACGAAGAAGAATGCACTTGAAGGCTATACAAGAATAATACCATAATGTAATTATATTGTTTATAAGCAAACATTCATTGAAATGGGAACATATTTTTAAAAGCCCTTAATGTATTAGACCCTTTTTCTCGAATAGAAAAAGTTGAAGAAGAGAATTATCTAGGAATAGAATGGGATGGGGAACATAGTTGTCAATTTCAAATCAATCAAGGTATTACTTAACCGGTAGACCGGAGTACAGGCATAGGTGACGATGAAACTGCACATCTGCTAGTCAAAACCTTGAACACCATATAATGGAAGATGGAATAGAGAACAACCAATTATGTTGTGGATAACTATTTGAGAGCACTAAGACTCTTTACCTTCCACTTTTTATTTTCCTAGGATCACAATTCTTTTAGGTATTTTCTTTGTGATGTTCTTGAGAAAAATATAGAACATTTCAGGTCTGATGTTCATATTGCTGAGATTTTTAGATTTATGATGGATGCTAAAATTTCAGGTAGTGGTCATTGTCCAGACCTGACTTTGTGAATGCAGCACTTTGTGAAAGTAGTTGTAGCAGCTTGACTGAATGCAGTAGCCACTTAACTGAGTGAGACAGCTGAGATAGTGAGGTCAAATACTATTCCACAGCACTTTCCTGACAATTTTCACCTTTCCAGGACAGGTATTAAATGTCCTTTGCCTCAGCATAGTGTGGAAGAGACACAGTGAGCAAAAAGATTAAATAAAACCGGGGAAAAAAATAAAAGAACTCTCCAGAATATTCTGGGAAACCAACCAGGGTGTGCAGTTTCTTTCCACAGATTAGAATTAGGCCAACAGAAGAGGCCCAATATTTATAATTAAGAACGGATGCAACTCTGAGGACCATGTATGATACAGTGGCACAGCCAGGAGATAGATAATTAGTTAGAGATGAATATATAATAATCTGATAATTGTACTGCATTGAATGTTCTATGTTATTACATGTATATGCAGCCACTTCATTTATATAGATGTAATAAATTATGAAAATTATGGGT
The DNA here is from genome assembly GCA_014155875.1 of Cepaea nemoralis. NCBI lineage: Eukaryota > Metazoa > Mollusca > Gastropoda > Stylommatophora > Helicidae > Cepaea > Cepaea nemoralis. Next base: position 521,919 of record JACEFZ010013977.1, on the reverse strand, counting down.
TATTTTCTCTTTTGAGAGTTTTCTTGTCATAGTAAAATTGTTGTAAGCAATTACCTTAGATTAATTATTTAGTTGGTAGAGGATAGGCAAGGAACCATCCATAGGACATTTGGGATACTAAGTAAAAATTTAATTATTTCCTTGAGGTATTTCTTGGTTCTCCAAAACTCTATTTAATGGCCTCAAAACATTGAGCCAGTGACAGCTAAATTAATTTTAACGGGCAGGATCACATTGAGAAAGAGGAACTCTGGATCCTTGATCTCTTTGGAGTTGAGCCATCAACTATTTATCCGACACATGCCAACATCACAGTCCATCCATCATCATCTCTCTCCATGCTAACCTCCCAGTCGATCTATCTTCATCTCTCTCCATACCAACATCCCATTCCATCCAGCATCATCTCCCTCCATGACAACATCCCAGCCCATCCAGCACCATTTCTCCATGCCACCATCCCAGTCCATCCAGCACCATCTCTCACCATACCACCATCCCAGCCCATCCATGATTACTTCTTTCCATGCAACCATCCCAGTCCATCTAGCATTATCTCTCTCCATGCCACCATCCGTGTCCACCTAGCAATATTTCTCTCCAACTGCCCTTTCCACCGCCGATCTGTCCGGTCAACATTTAATGCTTCTCTTCACTTTATGTAAAAGTGACTTGAAGATAACAACTATGGTTGGAGATAAACGTGGTATGAAAATGGCAACTATAGTTGGAGATAAACGTGGTATGAAGATAACAAATATAGTTGGAGATAAAATGATATGACGAAAATAAACAGTTGGATATAAGCACACTTGAACTGTTTCTGCGAGGCCACTAATGTGTGACTTCAAGGCGGTGTCTTCCCCGACTAAACACACTTGTAAAACCACATGCTTCACACCTCCACGAGTATGACTCACATATGCCTTAGAATAGGACAATATAGAAAATACATAATTGGATTTAACATAACGAAGCTAATAAAGTGTTTAGGCTCTGTGAATACTTCCATTGCTGCTGTGTTTTTATTCTTATTTTGAGGCCGATTTATTTATGCGTCTCTCTAACGTAGAGGTCAGTTTGTTAACTGTTAGCATGCATTTATGTTTCCATTAATAAGTGGTGGGGTTGGTGAACCCCCAGGGATACTGAGCTTTCACATTTAAAGACCAAACAACCCAGAAGGACGTTGAGACACGCAACATCATGTGGAACCAACGGATTTATAAACATGTCCTGTTGTATGCTTGAAGTGAACCTATCAACTTCTCAACTGATGTTAAAAGGAGAGTACCTGCTCTTGGTGTAGTTTCCTATAACAATAACTGTATACCGTATCTGGTACTCTAAACACGCGTGACTTACCTGGCTGACAACTGACGTTGAAGAATATCAAGACACAGGATAAACAGAAAACATTTGTTATGTCTTCGAGTTTCATCACGAAATCTGCGTAAGGTGTTCACATGTCCATGTATAATAAAGACTGCAATGAATAATAATAATAATAATAATAATAATAATAATAATAATAATAATAATAATAATAATAATAATACAAGAATAGCAACGAGAACAATAATACTTTCTTGATTTGTCAATATGTTAATATTTACCGTGTCTGTATTATTAGCAGTTGTATCACGAGAACAATAAGCTGAATAGGTAGCGCTGACGGCGTTATTGGCACGCCACTCATATCCCATCTGTGTGTTTAGCTTCAGCTGCAAATCTGGGCGCCCATATCCCATCTGTGTGTTTGTTTTCAGCTGCATGTCTGGGCGCCCATATCCCATTGAGTGTTTCGTTTCAGCCGCATGTCTGGGTGCCAATATCCCATCTGAGTGTTTGGTTTCAGCTGCATGTCTGAGCGACTATATCCCATCTGTGTGTTTAGCTTCAGCTGCAGATCTGGGACCCCATATCCTTCTGAGTGTTTGGTTTTAGCTGCATGTCTGGGCGTCCATATCCATTTGATTGTTTGGTTTCAGCTGCATGTCTGGGGGTCCATATCCCATCTGAGTGTTTGGTTTCAGCTGCATGTCTGGGTTAATTCATTGTGAAAATTTGTAAATAATTCAAAATTTACAGACCCGCCAACAATGAGCAGCTAAGAGAGGGAAAGAGTATTAGTGCACAAAGGAGCGGAGAAAGGCAGAAATTGAGAGAAAGGTAGAGGACATTCACTAACGGTGACAGACCGTACATGAACCTCGGGAGGAGTACCTTAGTTTATATGTCGGAAATATCATCAAAGTTTTCTAGCTCCTCGCTTTGTTGGACGTGATGTTTCTTCGTGATTTGCCTTTAGCGTTGAAATCACTGCAGATGATGGCATTGATCTCCTGAAGAGTAATTTCATTGACACATTGCCATCCCCGGTAGTTCACCCTGCCATTACAGACGTACTCATTAACCAGCACACACGGATGCTCTTCCTCAACTGTGATAGCTTGTAGCTGCATGTTGTCGTTGTCCGTAGGGACATGTCTACCCCCAGTATCACAATGTTGTTGTCCGTAGGGACATGTCCACCCCCAGTATCACAATGTTGTTGTCCGTAGGGACATATCCACCTCCGGTATCACAATGAAGTCGTTGTCCGTAGGGACATTTCTACTGCCGACATCACAATCTTGTCGCGAACAAGAATCGCCAGCCCCAGATGACGCAAACTGAACACATAATTTAAATCCGGCCATATGGATTGCATTGACGCCCAGTCGTGAAAATTACGGAAAGCAAATTACGGAAAGAAGTAATTAAATATCATGCGTTTTTCAAATAACATGTTTATATCAGCTCAACCAAGAAATGTGATCTGTGTGTCTACGTGTGCATGAGTGCGGGTGTGTGTTTGTCTCTCTCTCGCTTCAACCAATATTGCACCTTCCCTATTACCTCATTTTCATCTGCTATCCTTTGGCCCTGCAAATGTTCATTCAAGGGTTTAAGCGAGTGAAAATCCGATTGTGGCAAGTATAAACAATTCTGGAAGTTTCAAGACGTCAAATTTCATATCACGGTATTAATATTATAGCCACTGTATACACAGCCGTATGGCGGGGAGGGGGGGGGGGGGGGGTGTTGACGTGCTGCAACAATGCTACTTTTGAGAAAAGACCCCGGTGCTTTGATCTTATCCTGCGTTTCAGTGTGTTAACTAGCATGCCACTGTATAGATCCCTAGTCACAGTTGTACACCTTTCCTGGAAATACACAAATACATGGCCCTTGATACCCTAAATGATCGCCATCATGACACTTTGTGGTTCATCAATGACGCTTTGCCTTCCATTTTAAAATCTGTTTTACCGATTCATACACTCTCCCTGACTCAAACAACTGTCATCAGACAGAATAATTATTCCTAAGTAGATATCACAAGGTAATACACCCTCTGACCACAAACCACGAATAACGCCTCCTTCTCCTTCTAATGTGCAAGCAGACAGTTTGCTTGTAATCGCCATTACATTGCGCTGCTCGATACTGACAACTCCTATATGAGATATTGCATAAAAGCTAATTTGTGTCCTGAAATACGATTACCAATTGTGCATACTTAATGCCTCATGGTAATGTAGAAGATGAACATGATGGCAATTCGTTACATTACACAAGTATGTCCTTAACCATTTATGTAAATGAAAATTAATATCTTTGCCAAATTTTGATCTACTTACGTGTAGATCAACATCACAGTAAATTAAATAACCAAACACAGGCAACGTTGCAACGAACCACGCCTTTGATGAACACACTTTTGCCTGTATCTCCATGGAGGAAGTGTCTGCTCTCAGAGTCCCATTTTCTTAGTGCCCTAAGGTTTAGCAGGGAATTCCCCCAGTTTAGTTGTTAGTGCGCATGGACACAGGGCATTGTGGAGATAAAAACACATAGCTGAGAATATGGAGATGGTTTATTTTCTCTTAGGCATCTGGGCGTGTTGAACTTAAAAGCACTATGCCGTCGGGAAAGTCCAGGTCTTCTAGAATTGTCAACCCAATGGATACCCCTATTTGTGTTGTTAGTGTATTTGCGCATGCCCTAATCGAAAGCAATTCCAAAGAGCATCGGTGACAAGACACAACCCTGTTTCACTCCCGTTTCCACTGAGAACCAGTCAGAGATGTCTGATTCTGTTCTCACGCAGCAACGTGTCTGCTTGTAGAAAGATGTTATGATGTTGAGATATTTGGTAGGGAAACCATAGATGTTAAATAGATTCTAAAGTGAAGGACGGTCGATACTGTCGAAGGCTTTTTGAAAGTCGGCAAAGTTGGTAATTAATTTGGACTGGAATTCTACAGTCTTCAATGACTATTCTAAGGGTGAAAATGTGGTCTATGCATGACCGTTTTGGTCTGAAGCCTGCTTGTTCTTCTCTGAGCTTTTCATCTATAGACTTTTTCAATCTCTCAAGTAATATGCTACAAAAAGGTTTTCTTGCTACTGACAGTAGGGTGATACCACGCCAGTTATTGCAATCAGCATGTCACCTTTTTTTGGCAGTTTAAAAATGACACCATCCTTCCACCGTTGTGGTGGAGATTCGTTTTGCCAGATTTCATTGACTAGCTGTAACAAACGTTGTAAGGTATTCTCATCTGCTGCTTTGAGCATTTCTCCTGAGATGTCGTTTTCACCAACAGCTTTGTTGTTCTTCAATTTTTTTATGGCTGCTTTAATCTCTTCCATGGTGAATGACTCACATGAGGCATCTAGTGGGGGGATGGTGGTTTTTCCATCCAGATTGGGAACACTGTCAGGCTGCGGTCTATTTAATATTTCTTTGAAATGTTCCGCCCATCGTTGTTCATGGTGGTCATCAGATAACAGTAGTTTACATTGTTTGCCTTTGATGGGTTTGTTTAGTGTAGGTGAGTGATTGCATAGTTGTGTCATGATTTGGAATTCGGCTTTGTTATTTCCAGTTTTGGCAGATGATTCGGCATCGGAGGCCAAGCTGTGTATAAAATGCTGTTTATCTTTTCGTGAGCTTGATTTCACCTCTTTATCCAACATGGAGTATTTTTGCTTATGGGTTTCATGTTAAGATGTGTCTTTTGTAGAAATAAGTGTTAGTTTTGCTTGCTTTCTTTCTTGTATCTTCGTCCATGTGTTATCGCTTAGCCACTTCTTCCGTCTTTGTACGTAGCCATCTGTGTTTGTTGCCGCATTTAGCAAGGTCTTCTTCTTCTTCTTCTTCTTCTTCTTCTTCTTCTTCTTCTTCTTCTTCAGCGTTCCGAGCCATTGAGGTTCTTTGCTGCAGATACAATCCGTCTCCATTCGTCTCTCTGGTGGACCTTCTCTTGCCAGTCGTTGATTCCAAGTGCTTGTAGGTCTGTATATGTATTATCTCTCCACCGTCTTCTTGGTCTACCTTGGGGTCTACGGTCATTTATTTCCTGAGTGTAAGCGAGTTTTGTGTCCCTATTATCTTCCATTCTTTCTATATGCCCCAGCCATTGTAGCCTATTAGCCTTCATGATACCAGTGATTAGCGGGGACTTAAACAGATCATAAATGTCTTTGTTACTTCTTCTTTTCCACTCTCCACTTTGTGTATCCCTAATGGGTCCAACGATGCGTCTTAAAATTTAGCAAAGTCTCTTTCAGGAAATTCCAATTTTCTTCAATGTTATGTTTACTATTCGCATTGCTCGTTATACTTTCTTTGTTAGCGTAGATGTTTTGTACCTCTGAGTTGAATGCGAGTTGGTGTTTTTTAGTCAATAGGGACTGTGGGTTTATTTTCTTGGTTCTGGATGTTTTATACAGTCTTAAGCTTAAGAGAAGAATATGAAATGTAACATATTGAATCAGAAATTGGTGCTAAGAGGTGTGGATTTGTAGAAATTAAAGTCACAAATAAAGTCATAAACATTTTTATAACATTAACAGCAATAACAAAGTCAATTAACAGAGATTCATATGTTTACTTTGTGGACTAAACTCAACTAACGCATATGATTGGTGAAAATGTAAGACTGTTAGAAAATGTGTAAACTGATTTTACAGATATGAGTGTATAAAAACATTTGATTGGTGAAAATTTAAGAAAGCAATAGACTGTTAGAAATGTAAACACTTATTTTATTGATCCGAATGTATAAAAACATATATAAGCACAACAGGCAGCCACAAGAACACAACGATGTGGAAACCTTTCAGTACATTACATTAGCTGTTAGACAGGGTTGATTACCATGACCTGATCGTTTTAATGTATACAGTTCATTCCATCCATCATGTGCCATGCCGATAAGCGTGGGCGATCATGATTCGACATTTCACTCGATTACCAGAGTCGTGAATCAGTTCAGCGTTTTTGTCTCGACCATACCACGTGGCCAAGCCATCCAGGTATTTACTTCTCCGTCTTCCTCTTGTTCTCTTCCCTTCGATCTTGCCAGTTGTCACCAAGCTCCCAGTCTTATTTCTTCTCATAACATGCCCAACAATTTTGACTCTACGTCAAATTTCTCTAAACAGTTTACCATTTTCATTTGTTTCTTAAAGGACTCGGTCATTGCTTTTTCTGTCTGCCCGTGGTATTCTTTGCATTTTCCTTACAAAACACACTTCTACGGCTATTAGATGTCTCACAACTTGTCTGTTGATTGTTCATGCTTCACATACATACAAAAGTACAGGTTGTATGTTTCACCTCAACACTCTTTTTACCATGAGATTAATATACGATATGCCAAGAATATCAGATATCTGTTGACTGACAATGTAAACATCATGCTTTATGCTGATGACATGTTTTTGATCGCTAAACATGAAACACATCTATAACAGAACAATGGATAAAATTACAACAGAAAGACAAAACAAATGTCTTAGTCTTAAAAACAGGGTTGAAACTAAAGTAATAATACTAATAACAAAGAACACAGTGTCGTCTTAAATGCAACATCTATACGAGAGGCGCGAGTGTGAAACAAGTCACTGTATTTATATATTTCATCATCAAGTGCCATGTCATCTGGCGTAGACGTTGATTTCTCTCCTAACAACTCGGTCTATGGTGTTCTGGATAAGCTCAGTTGATGTACCTCCATGTCACCGTCTCAGCCAAGCCAGCCTACAATTCTATTCGTCAGCCTCTGCCTTTTTTTCCACGGATCTTTCCAGCTGCCACGATGTTCTCCAATGTACTCTCTTTTCATCACATGACCAAAAATAGCTATTTGTATCTTTATATTATGTTATTTCATTAGCCTCTTTCAGGCAATCGTCGTTAATCTGGCATTTCAAGGAACTCTCAACATTGTCTCAGGAACCACAATCTTTGTTGTGTTCAAGTTCTTCCTAATGTCTTCATTTTCATTCCAAGATACACTGCCATACAGTAAAGCAGGTTCTATATAGCACTTCAGCACTCTCTTTCTTACATTCAATGATTGTGACATATTGCATAAGATACTTTCTTATTTTCGGAAATGCAGACTTTGCTTGTCTTATTCTATTCTTAATCTTTGTTGTGTATGTGCCATTTGATTTATAATTACCCCTAGGTATAATATATTATACACTTGGTTAAGTGCTTTCTTTTCTATTTCAATGTCACATTTTGGTGTCTCCTGTTTCTTTGATATCAACTATTATTACTGTTTTCTTGATATTAAAGGCGGGTCTTATCTTTGCACTCTCTGTTACTACAATGCCCAACAATTTTTGTAGATCTTTTGCATTTTCCGCCACTAATAATACGTCATTTGCTATAGCGTAGATTGATTATGTTATAACTTCCGATTAGCATTACTGGCTTCACTTTGATCTCTCTCATTATTATTTCGCTATAGAGAGTGAAGGGATCCGGCGACAAAATACACTCCATGTCGTACCCCTAACTTTATTTGTTCATAATTGCAATTTTTATTTCTCATTTTAATTGCTGTTACTTGATTTCAGTAAATATTCTTTATTATTCTTAGATCTTTCCCACCAATGTTGATATCTTCCAGCTATGTTAATCAGTTCATCATGTTTTACTTTAGCAAATGCCTTTGTATAATCTATTAAGCACACAAACAAGGGAATTTAAATGGTGTAAGTCACAAATGGCTTTAGAAAAATAACTAAATTTGATACCTACTTGAAACCATTTTATTTGTATACATACATTGTCCCTTTATTTCTCAACATAATTTCCACCAACATTGATGCACTTATCCCATCCATCGTTTTATCAGTCCTCCCAAACCGGCTGCATAGAACTGTGTGCTCTGTTTTCTAATCGAAGTTTTCACTTCACATTCAACTTCGGCGTCATTCGCGAAATGTCTCACGCCAAGGTGGTTTTCAGTGGACCAAAAAGGTGGAAATCGCTATGGGCTAAGTCGGGGCTGTAAGGTGGATCTTCCAGAACTTCCCACCTTAGTTAATTTTCTCCGGAGGTAATCTAGTCGTATGTGGTCTGGCATTGTCATGAAGAAGCAACACTCCTCTAGTCTGCCGTCCTGGAAGATTTCTTCGAATTGCATGCTGAACTATGTGAGCATCTTATTGCAGATGCTACAGAGTCTATCGTTACTCACCTGTCATCTCTAATCTTCGCCTCCATCCGCTGCACGGATGCGTCTGGTGCAATCTCAACAGGACGACCAGATCGGATGTCATCAACAATGTTAGAGCGCCCTTGAGAAAATATTTCTATTCAACTATGTACAACTTTACGGGACAAACATTTGTCAGCATAAACAGAAAGCATTTCCTTATGAATGTTCTTTGCAGGCAGTCCTTTTGCCCACAAAAAAATTTAAAAAAAACAACGCACAACAGCACGTTGCTCTTTGGTTGTACACTCTGTAAGTACAGTCGTCATTTATTTATGCGCTGCGCATGCGCATGCGACACCAAGCGCCACCTGACGAACGGGAATATAAAGTTCGATGGTGCTGTCACCTAATGACATATGCAGAAAACCCCAACTACATTTACCTGTCATCCCACGTAACGTGTGACGTACTTACTGACTCGCCCTCTCATTTTTCTATCTGTGTCTCTTCTGATTCTTCTATTAGTGTTCATAATGTGCATTTTGCATTGTTTGTACCTTTTCCTTCCACAAATTCACATCGTTCTTCACCAATTTGCATGTTTATTTTCTTCATACAAGGTCATTGGATTACAACAGTGAGTGCAGACAATGGACATGATCTGCAACATTTATTAGAAGTGGCTATTGTGCACAGTTCAAAGGCATTTGACTGTGTACAACATCAGAAACTTTGGGAAATCATGAGGAATATGGACTTTCCATCACATGTAATACAACTCATAAGAATGTTCTAGATAAACCAACAAGCAGTGGTTAGAATAGATGGCGAGACATCAGATTGGTTTGACATCAAGCAAGGAGTCCGTCAGGGCTGCTTGCTGTCCCCCTATGTGTTTAACCTGTACGCCGAAAATATAATGAGAAATGTAAGAGATGATATAAACCAACCTAAGTATCGGCGGTCATGACATACCTGTCAGAGTCTCACATGGAGTCGGTAGAAACATAAAGATAGAAGGGAATTAGAGAAGGGGCATAACCCCAATACAAGGGAGACACACTCGAATGCTCGAACAATCCAGAGCCTTCGAGAAGCATAGGTCAGTTCGCCTACAGCTCCTTGGACACGCTGACCGCGTGCCCAGGACCTGTTCCACGAGAAGCTCAAGGAGAGTTACAGCCCGTGTCCGATCGAGACACGTTAGAGGGCAGACACGGACTGGACATCGAAGAAGCAACAGGGCTTACCTTAAGGGGGATTTGATAGCTTAAAACCCAAGTGTATTTAGGGGTCTTATGCGTACGTTAGATAGCTGATAGAGTTGTTGTAATAATCATGTATTATTGCTTTATTGTAAACTCCTGTGATACGTAACTTGAGGGTTGCTGGCTTGCGAAGACCTTACTTCGCCAGCTTACTGTAACATAATATAAATAAATGATGTTAGATTGTATCTGAACGGAGTTTGTTGCCTGTATGAGCCAGAGTTTCATTCCCCTGGGTATCTAGGACGGTGACAGGCTATTTGGGGGCCCGAAGCCGGTTTTGGCAAGCACAAGCTTTACTTTCCAGACAGCTCTTGGTTTTGCCAAGTAAAATATATCAACTTTCGTACATGACAAAGTCTATAACTTTGCAGCTATCATCGTATTATCTGTAAATGAGCTATTGCAGTCCCTCTACAAAAGTAATTGAAATAATTATGATGTTCATGAAATTTGACATTCACATGACTGGACAATTACAGTGACAGTTACTAATTGTTTTTGATTCCAACATCAGATTGTTCCGCGAAATATCGTGTGTATGTAACCTCTCCTCCAGCAATGGAGAGAAAACAGCAGAACCAAACAAGACTACAGTCAAGAAACCAGGAAAAATAAGATGAGTCCCATTTCATGCTCATTATATCCCTAAGCGATACTCATGCATTTTTCATTGATGTAACATTTTTCATTGTATTGGTTTTTATATATATGCTAATCTCATAACCAAGTAAACCTGCTCGTGCAAATTTGAATGTAAACATTAAGGGGGATAACCAAGTTGGTACACCCAAACTAATATCAAAGGGATTTAATTTCAATAAATGGAACACTAACTATAATACAAGATGTCAACATTAGAACAGTGCATTGAATTAGGAATTAGGTTAGGGTATACTGCCGAGAAACTTTCAGAATGGGCACAAAAGACGCATTCAGAAAATATTACACGAGAAGACAGAGCAAAGGAAAGAGAAGAGAAAAAGATGCAAGCGGAAAGAGAAGAGAGAAAGATGCAAATGGAAGTTGAAGAAAAGAAAATGCAACTGCAGGCTCAAGAGAAGAAGATGCAAATGGAGCTCGAAGCTGCGACCAAGCAAGCCCAATTAAACGCAGAAACACAGATAAAACTGAAACAAATGGAAATTGACTCCAACTTAGAAAGGTCAGTAAACAAAAGTAGAAGTAAGGAAGAGGAACAAAAATACAACAAATATAAAGGCTTAGTCAAGCCCTTTTGTTCAGGAGATTCAATAAGCGCATATTTAGAGAATTTCGAGTGTTTGATGACTTACCATAACGTTGCAAAAGTCGATTGGGCATTTATTCTGATGAGAAATTTAGCATTAGAGCCCTTAAAAGTGATAGAGACAGTTCCACAAGATATGAGGAAAGATTACGACTATTTAAAACAAAGAATACTCCAACATTTTTCACTAGACACAGCAGGCTATCAACTACAGTTCTCATAATTAGCCCCATCACCTAACCAAACTTTCATAGACTACGTGTCTACAGTCCAAGATATTTGTACAAAATGGATAACCTCAGCAAAAACAAATAACAGTCATGATAAACTAAAGGAGCTAATTATAATCGATAAAATCATTAGCACAATACAAACCCCTTTTTCTAAATTTTTAAGGCAAATGGATTGTAAAACTATCCAAGAAATAGAAAATAAGGGGAGCGCATATTTTACAGCTAATCGCGATATTTTTCAGTTAAATATGAGCCAAAATGAAACAGCAGCGGTTACAAACACCAAATATTCAAAACCAGATGAAAATAGGTTCAAACAACGCTCTAAATTCACAAAACCAGTCCTGTGTCAGTACTGTCATCTGACACACGAACAGTACGCGATGTGTGATAAATCACCAAATTATCCACATCATCTCCAAATGATAGTGGAAAAACAAAAAAACAAAACAAAAGGAACGCATATCAGAGAGCAGTTAAGTGTTTTTTTGCGCCAGTTATGGGCATTTCTCAGGACGTTGTGAAGGGCGAAAGATGATGAAGCAGGCCAATGCCGTATTAATAGATACATCATCGGATGAAGAAACTGAACAACAGAACGAATGCGACATCCAGAATGAAAGTGCGAATGAGTTAGGTAATGCAGTAGAGATCATTAACACCATCACTGATAACACATGTAACACCTGCAGAAAATTTCAGCTTGATATCACTTTGTTATGCGGCCACACAATCCCAGTGTCTAACGAAATGGCCAACGCAGCCTTAACATCAACAGGCAAGTTAAAATTTGCGACAGGTTTTGTTAATAACAAACAATGTACACTAATACGAGATAGCGGGGCGACTCTTTGTGGAATTAAAAGAACATTAGTTAATGACAAAGACTACACACACAAATACTGCACATTCGCAGGCACCATCGAAAGATACCCCCTAGCACTGGCCGAAATTCAGACACCTTTTCTGTCAGGACAAGTGCTATGCGCAGTATTAGAAGATCCTTGCGCTGAAATTATTCTTGGAAATCTTCCTAATATAGAATCCTGTTCTGAAGATGAAATCAGAGAATGGGAACAGAAAAACTGCATCCAGAAAGCAAACAGTGAGTCCAGAACTAAAGAACACATTTGCATGTCTCAAACTGCCAAAAACACAAGGGAGACCACCGATGACGGAATTCAAAACGAATTCACAGAGGTGCATAACACAGGGGCGGTTGAATCTTGCAATGACACCATCAGCATAAAACCTCGAACTGAGGACGCAACCGAAACACGAAATTGTGAACCTGTAAATGTGCAACAAGAGACAGAATACGCCAATATAGTGACAAAACAAATGACTCACATAACCCACATGAACAACTCAACAGAGACAACAGGGGACACTAACCGGACTAACAAAAACGACATTGACAAGAACAACGATGAAAATTCTACTTTAACGACACATTCTCTTAACGGAAACGACGAAGTCAACGACACAATAGCAACCACCTTTCTTAATCATGACAAACATCTTGACGAGTCATTACAAACCGACCTCGACTTCTTTAAATCACTCCCAACCGAAACCATATTATGCCAAGAACAACAATAACAGAAGCACAGCAACAACAATACTTCTTAACAACACTACTACACAAGACAATGAAGACAACTTCACATTACAGACAGTTTCTGATGAAGACAAAACCTCAGTTACCAAACCAACAACTGGCAGAACTCATAATTTCCAACTTTATGAGTCGAAAGAATTTGTTTCTCTGAGAACTAGAAACAATTACGGCATGAATTCTAAGAAACATAACCAAAGAATGCAAAGATATCCAAGGGACACTACTAGTGACAAAGAATCATTATTAGCAAATGAGTGCCATCACCTGTGTTCCTCGCAAAGTTATCATCGATCAAGGACACATAAATCTAAAACAGAAACAACACATAAAGCTGCAGAAAGTTATGCAGATACAGAAATAACTCCATCAAGCAACATTCTTGCAAACAATCAGTATGCAAATAAACAAATACAAACAATTACCTTCACACAAAACAAAAGTCAGAAACATTTGCATACAAACAAACTGCTTTATTGCATGAACAAAACCAGCAAACGATGCGGATCTAAATCCATCAGCACAAAGACTACCATTGTTATTTCACCATCCACCTATTTACCAGATAAATACAATGTCTTTGAAACGCACGCCTCAACAAAGAAAAATAAACAATCACATTCACCAAGCAGTAGAATGAACAAAGACAAATCACTGACACTCTTGCTACTTTTGCTGTTAACGCAACTTCAAATAACATTACCTACCTTTCAAAATGAATCTTTCACCACGATCCGAATAACAAACAAATTGTTCATCATATTTACCATCGCATTCATATATCAATCAACATTGCGCCAAATTGAAAGAGCAAAAACCATGCTACAGTTCATTAACTCCTGTTGGTGCAAAATTTTTCATATAACTTTGATATATGCCTATAGTAAATTTATTTTCACTCTTACATTATTTAGACTTATTTTTACATCAATACCTATACAATTATGTAATATGTGCAATTGTAAGAGTATCCGTTTAAAGGATGTAATGTGCAAATTGAAATCAATTTTTTCTAACCCACCCGTATTAAGATTACCAAACATAGATATACCTTTTATTCTGACCACAGATTCGAGTGCTATCGCAATTGGAGGATGCCTGATGCAGGAATATCAAGACGTGAGACATCCAATACTCTATGTCAGCCGCAAGCTTAAAAAGGCAGAAATCCGGTATTCCACAGTTGAGTTGGAGGCATTAAGTTTACTTTTTTGTATGCGTCGTTTATCTAAGTTCCTCTTAGGTTCCCATTTTGTTGTTTTGACCGATAATTCGCCACTGCTGGTACTTAAACAAGGCGTTCCAAAGAATCATCCATTATCAAGATGGTGTCTTCTACTTCAGGATTTCGACTTTGAAATCCGTCACATCAAGGGTACGGATAATATTATTGCTGACATATTATCACGGCAAACTAATGCACCAGCAGACTAACACTATGCACATTAATTAGTCGCCATATAATAAGCTGTGAGATTTTAGTCTGTTGCATAGAACAGTGTACCTCTACACTTACTGTAGAACTTTAACTTAGAAGTGTCAACAGCTGATTTAATACTCTACTTATAGCTATCACAGACATGAAACTTTGAGAACCGCTAACTATATTGGGCCACATTGGCAATTAGCAGTACATCAAAAACATTCCGAACTGTGGAGATTAACATTTGTGAAATTATTTCATCAATCACAGAACTGAAAGTTACCATGCGAATATTAATAACTGTGCATACGCGTGATTTCAATTGACTCGCAAACTAACGGAACAGAACACCGCACATACAAACAGCGATATACTTAACTGATTACGACATATGAGAGTAAATTGTACATTTTCTAAAATAATATGTCATAAATATTTTCATTGATAGTTAAAACTTTCTCCCAATACAATTGTTGCAAGTTAATTTATAAACCATTTCTTATCACCAGTACAGATAGTACTTGACACTTTGAATATAGCATATCGCCAGTTTCCTTTTTCTAAGGGCGACAAACATTTACCTCACCTAAATTTGTATATTTTAACAAATTATTATATTGAATGAAAGGTGTGCGAATCAGAGATTGAATGAATTAAATGAGAGAGCGATATACTGAGCGGACAAATTGTACGCAAAAAGTATTTATTTTAAGTTGTCTGCGTTTTGAGTGTAAAATGTAACACTTGTCTAAAATTGTGTATACATGTTTAGTGTTAGATAAAATAGGTTCACTCTAAGAATCACTGTTTGAATACCCGGTACATGCGTTACACAGATGACGTAATTCATGACAAGGGATATTCCAGCTCGTGACACTTAGAGATGTACTACACACAACATACACACAGGTAGCACACACTTTAGACATTAGGTAGGACATACTCATAAAACTAAACACTAACAATTAAATCACACACATTTTATTAGAGCAAGTAACAAATCAGTAAACACACTAACAGGCAAACAGGAACATGAGTAGTTACCTGGGAGAAAACAAGAGTGCATATATATATATTAAGCATTATAAAACATACGGAAGTAAAAGTGTATCAAAATACACATTCAGGACAAGAATTGCAAGTGTTCTTAAATAAGCCAAGACAATTTGTCTTGTTAGACCTCTCTAACACAGAGTTTAATATCTGGGTATCAAATGGATACTTGAGAAGAGCGCAGTTGCAAATACAACTAAAAGCGTCAGGGAACTTCGGTCGGATAAGCATGTTTAAGAATATGGAAGAGATAGGGACTCTCCAGCAATCACCCTGGATTGTTGTACGGGAAAATACATGAGTTAATAGTGCAAATATATATATGGCCAGGTTCCCATCCACGAAGTTTAACTACCAAACACCAACTTCATGTGATCCTATGACAGATTTAGTGCAGACTAATTACCATAAACTAACCCATAGAAGCGGGGGTAGGGGGACCCCTGTCAGAGTCTCACATGGAGTCGGTAGAAACCTAAAGATAGAAGGGAATTAGAGAAGGGGCATAACCCCAATACAAGGGAGACACACTCGAATGCTCGAACAATCGAGTCTTCGAGAAGCATAGGTAAGTTCGCCTACAGCTCCGTGGACACGCTGACCGCGTGCCAGGACCTGTTCCACGAGAAGCTCAAGGAGAGTTACAGCCCGTGTCCGATCGAGACACGTTAGAGGGCTGACACGGACTGGACATCGAAGAAGCAACAGGGCTTACCTTAAGGGGGACTTGATAGCTTAAAACCCAAGTGTATTTGGGGGTCTTATGCATACGTTAGATAGCTGATAGAGTTGTTGTAATAATCATGTATTATTGCTTTATTGTAAACTCCTGTGATACGCAACTTGAGGGTTGCTGGCTTGCGAAGACCTTACTTCAACAGCTTACTGTAACATAATATAAATAAATGATGTTAGATTGTATCTGAACGGAGTTTGTTGCCTGTATGAGCCCGAGTTCCATTCCCCTAGGTATCTAGGACGGTGACTCGGTATGATGATACAGTATTGCTATCTACAACACAGACTGGTATAGAAAATCTAATAGCCTCAACCCAGTTGAATAGTGAAAATCACAACTTGTATCTCAACATTGCAAAATCAAAGATAATGCAAACAGATAAAACCACTATTGAGAAAGAAATATATATTAATTGGGAAAAATTGGAAGTGGTGGAAAATTTTGAATATCTTGGGTCATTGATTACCAACAACGGTGACACAATGAAAGAAATTAAACGACGGCAATCAGTTGCTTTTCAAAGACTAAAACAACTGAATAAATGATGGAATGGGACAGACATAACTACAAAAATTAGATTTTTAAAAGCATGCATCTTTCGCATTGCAACATACGCCTATGAGACAAGGACACTTACTAAACAAGCTGAACAGCACAAACATGCCTTTGAATATAAATGTTATAGAAAAGTTCTAAGAATATCTTGGGTGCAGAAAATAACAAATGCATCCATACTTCAAAAGCTGAATATTGAAAAAGGTTGGGTGCAGGATGTGGCGGATGATCTCCAGATGGATGTATCGGACGCTGGACATCTTGATTATGATCGAGAGGTTTTCCAGAAGGTTGTTATATGATCGAGGTTCTGCGAAGGACATGCTACTGAATGAATGAATTGTGCACAGATCTCGGAACAGTAACTATATCTTATGGGAGATGCCTTGAAGAGATTAGGACAAGAATCGCCATGGAGAAAGTAGCCTTTAGCAAGATGGAAACCATACTGAGCAATACAAAGAAGTCAAATGAAACGAGAAAAAGAGTTTTGAGGTGCTACATAGAGCTTGTATGTCTTCTTTTCTGTATCCAGGATATTCTTAGAAGCCGCCTATAACATTTAAATTCAAAACATTTATGCGCTGCTCAACTTGCTTTGTAAGTGCCCAGGTCTAACAGGCGTATGTTGCAATTGTGTCATGTTATACTCGGAAGTCCTTTCATTTGCTTATAATAATAATAATATAATAATAATAATATTAATAATAATAATAATAATAAAAATAATAGTAAAATGCCGGGAACAAAATCAGCCACTGTTTATTGCCTTCATTGACCTCACAAAGGCATTCGATTTGGTCAGTCGTGAGGGTCTGTTCAAAGCACTAAAGAAGATTGGCTGCCCACCAACTCTTCTGTCCATTGTGGAATCGTTCCACACAGGCATGAAGGGTATAATCAAGTTTGATGGCTCAACTTCAGATGAGTTTGAAATCAAGAGTGGAGTTAAGCAAGGTTGTGTACTAGCCCCCACCATCTTTGGTATATACTTTTCACTTCTACTGAAATATGCCTTTCGTGATCAGGATGACGGTATATACATTAACTCACGTTCAGATGGTGGCCTCTATAATGCTCAGAGATTGAAGGCCAAGACCAAAATTAGCAGAGTACTAACAGAGAGTTGCTTTTTGCGGATGATGCTGCGATTACGACCCACTCTGAGGAAGAATTACAACATCTACTATCTGCATTCTCCAATGCTTGTTCTGAATTTGGTTTCACAATTAACAAAAAGAAGAGACAGATTATGTCCCAAGGTGCACATGGTGTACCATCAATCTTTATTGACGACGCCGAACTGGAGGTAGTAGATCATTTTACATATCTAGGATCAGAGGTAAATAGCAAATTATCCCTCGATCAGGAAATCAACATCAGGATTGGCAAGGCAGCAACAACAATGAACATGTTAGCAAACAGAGTCTGGGAGAACAGGAAGCTTACTGCCAAAACAAAAGTCCTCGCCTACCAAGCCTGTGTCCTTAGTACTCTTCTTTATGGCAGTGAAACCTGGACAACATACTCACGCCAAGAGAAACGTTTAAACAGCTTTCATATGCGGTGTCTGCGAAGAATACTTGGTATTAAGTGGCAAGACAAAATCACAAATACTGAAGTATTGGAAAGATCAGGTTGTGTGACGGTGTATTCCATGCTCAGTCTTCGTAGACTTAGATGGATAGGACACGTTAGGAGGATGGATGATGGTAGAATACCAAAGGACATCCTTTTTGGTGAAATACAGACGAGTAGGAGATCTCAGGGTCGGCCTCTACTACGATACAAAGATGTGTGTAAGCGGGACATGATTGATACAGGCATTGATAATGCACATTGGGAGCAAGTCGCCGCTGAACGTGTTGCATGGAGGGCAACTATCAGAAATGAAATAAAGACAAAGGAGAAAATGATTGCAGATAAAACACACACAGAACGTGAGAGACGTAAGATGGTGCAACATGGTGGAAGTGACCATGTTTTCACATGCACCTACTGTGGGCAAATATTTGCAGCAAGAATTGGCCTTACCAGCCACACTCGCCACCGCCATGGATCGTAGTTATTAAGCCTTTTTAAAGCACAATGTACCAAACTATCGTCTGTCAAGACGGAAAGGTGCCAATGTAATGTAATGTATATATATATATATATATATATATATATATATATATATATATATATATATATATAAGACAATGTTTGCTTGCTTGTTTGTTTGTCCCTTATTCGTTCCCGAACGGTCCATCCGATTTAGATGAAATTTTCCACACATGTTGTTCTCACTCCCGCGGATCAAACTGACATAGTTAGTTAGTTTAGAATCAACAATGTTTCCTCAAGCACGACAGAAAATTCATTAGGATCATCATTCAGAAACAGACGAAGAAAATGTCCCGCCATCTTGCTCAAAGGGAACTCATTCTCTGATTAAACAGAAATTGTTTATGAACAGTAATGTTTCTTTGTGTGTGTTTTTTTTATGCGTTCCCGAACGATCCCTCCGTTTGAGATGAAATTTTGTACAGATGTTGTTCTCATTGCAAAGAAAAAGGCATTACGAGCTTCAGAAAGAGACGAGCAACGGGATCAGGAATGGGAGCATCAGAATCAGACGAGCAACGTGAACGGGAGCATTAGAAACAGACGAGCAACGGAAACGGGAGCAGGGGCCGAACGCGTACTCTGTGCGCTTAGAGAAATGTATTTGAATGTATAACGACTACTTATATGAATTCAATCAGACGCTCCTCGCCAGGGGCTGGGCGAGGCCTGGCCGCGTCGTCTAGTATATATATATATATATATATATATATATATATATATATATATATATATATATATATATATATATATGAATGCCAAATAGTAAAATTGTTGTTGGGAGGAAAAACGGTGGGAGACACCGGCCGAGTACCAGGTCGGTGGCCAATCAGTGAAGAGTTTAACATAGCATGTGTGTGAAAGCCGCGCCGGACAGGCCGACAAAGACTATTCATTATCTGATAAGTTCCAACAGAGAGCACATGGTTGCGCTGAGCTTTTACATCAGTTAATACTTTCTAAATGTTTCAAATAATATTGCTGCCCAGACCGTTTAGTGAGAAAACTTAATTTGGCCCGGTGAGTCCTCATTATATTAATACAATTGCATTTTGTATGAATTAATTATATTTTCCTCAACATAATTAAATCTAACCCGCTAGGATAGTGTCTATAAAGTAGTGTCTGTAAAATAATGATTGTATATATGTGTTTTCGTAAGGCCTCGTCAATTTCTAAAGGGATGTCACATCAATGATAGCAAATGCCTTTTCATATTCGACAGATCTATTATAAAGTGCTGAAATGATTTAGATGACTTGCTCTATTATTCTGTGGAATGTAATTTTGTGGTCAGTGCTCGCCAAGTTGAGCATTTACATGTGACTTTCTGCCGCTGCCGGCTTCTGCTTTTGTCTCCTCAAACAGAAAATCAAGATAAAAACCGCAACGAGAAGCCCGGCCAAACCCAGCAAGATTTCCATGAGGAAATTTGTAGATGTATCAGCCTTAGGGACATCTGGAAAACAAAATACGATTCTGTCAGATGTACAAGTCAAAATACTGTCAGTTGTACAACAACACACAGTACTGTCAGATGTACAGGACACAATACTGTCAGTTGTACAACAACACACAATACTGTCAGATGTACAACAACACACTATACTGTCTGATGTACAACAACGCACAATACTGTCAGGCGTACAACAACACACTATACTGTCAGATGTACAAAAACACAATATACTGTCAGATGTACAACAACACACTATACTGTCAGATGTACAACAACACACTATACTGTCAGATGTACAACAACACACAATACTGTCAGGCGTACAACAACACACAATACTGTCTGATGTACAACAACACACAATACTGTCAGATGTACAACAACACACAATACTGTCAGGCTTTCAACAACACACAATACTGTCAAATGTACAAAAACACACTATACTGTCAGATGTACAACACCATACTATATTGTCAGATGTACAACAACACACTATACTGTCAGATGTACAAAAACACACTGTACTGTCAGATGTACAACAGCACACTATACTGTCAGATGTACAACAACACACTATACTGTCAGTCGTAACACAACACATTATACTGTCAGATGTACAACAACACACAATACTGTCAGATGTACAACAACACACTATACTGTCAGATGTACAACAACAAACATTACTGTCAGATGTACAACAACACACATTACTGTCAGATGTACAACAACACACAATACTGTCAGATGTACATCAACACACTATACTGTCAGATGTACAACAACACACAATACTGTCATGCGTACAACAACACAAAATACTGTCAGATGTACAACAACACACTATACTGTCAGATGTACAACAACACACAATACTGCCAGATTTACAACAACACACTATACTGTCAGATGTACAACAACTCACTATACTGTCAGATGTACAACAACACACTATACTGTCAGATGTACAACAGCACACTATACTGTCAGATGTACAACAACACACAATACTGTCAAATGTACAACAACACACTGTACTGTCAGATGTACAACAACACACAATACTGTCAGATGTACAATCTTTCCTCATTAACATATATCTATTTCTCCATAGTAGTTTAATCTGTATTATGCCAGTAAAGGAAAATAAGAAAAAGCAATTGCGATAACCGATGAAATCTTGAGCAAAATAGCTGAAAGAAAGAGAGCAAAGCACACCCCAGAATATGCATTAATAGATAGAGAAATACGTCACATGTGCAGAGTTGCCAAAGAAGATTGGTTGCAGAAAAAATGCAAAGAAATAGAGGATCTGGAATTTAAAATAATAATAAAAACACAACCCAATAAGGTTGCATGAAACTAAACACAGATTTGCAAAGAAAAAAATAATATAACAGGAAATGGTTGAATTAGAGGGAAAAAATGGAGAAATTATAATTG
The DNA here is from genome assembly GCA_014155875.1 of Cepaea nemoralis. Taxonomy (NCBI): domain Eukaryota; kingdom Metazoa; phylum Mollusca; class Gastropoda; order Stylommatophora; family Helicidae; genus Cepaea; species Cepaea nemoralis. The sequence continues at coordinate 500,257 of JACEFZ010013977.1, read as the reverse complement.
ATAATGCCGATATAATAAACAGATGGACATAACAAACAGAATATTTATTCTGGGACAGCAGGATCAATAAACTAACATTGTATAACACTCAAGATGGACCAAACATATAAAAGACTGAGGTAAAGAAGGCTGTTTAAACGTTGAAACAAGGAAAAGCTGCAGGCCCCGACAAGATAACAACAGAGATAATACAATCCTTATCTAGCTTTGGCATTGACACTACCTCAGAAATATGTAATGCTATGTAACAAGCAGACCAAGGAATTCGCAACATTTGTCTCATTAATCACATCTATGCGGCTTCCGATCTCTTCCTAATTTGTTCATTTACATTCCAAGATTCACAGCCACACAGCAATACAGGTTCTATATAACACCTTAGCACACTCTGTCTTACATTCAAGGATATTGACTTATTACATAAGATATTCTTCGTTCTCTGAAATGCAGCCTTTGCATGCCCTATTCTGCTCTTAATCTCTGTTGTGAATCTTCCTTCTGATGTTCTAAATGTCCCTAGATATTTAAAACTATCCACTTCAACAGCAGGAGGAAGATGAAATTGAAGATTTTTACAGCACACTGCAAGACACATTACATAAGATTGGTCATAATGACATAACAATAATAATGGGAGATTTTAACGCAAAAGTGGATACAGGAAGAGCTGAACATGAGAGACACGTTTTAGGAAAATCTGGACTGGGAAATAGAAGTGATGCAGGTGACGAATTAATTGAATTTTGCACATAAAATGAGTTAATGATCGCCAACACACTTTTTAAACAACACCCAATAACACTCTTCACGTGGAAGTCCCCGGGCAGTATTACCAAACATCAGATAGATTATATTTTAATACAAATAAGATGGAGATCAAGCATAACATCAGCAAAAACCTTACTAAGTGCAGACTGTGATACGGATCATCAGTTATTAGAAGCAGATGTGAAAGGAAAACTCAAAAAGCTTACCCGAGGACTAAGGCCGCTTCGTTTTGATCTCACAAAAGTACCACATGCATACAACGTAGAAGTGAGGAATCATTCTGGGGTCTTGATGTCCATACAGGAGGAATTGACACCGGATGAATTGGCAGCATAAGCTAGAGATATCTTGATAACTGCAGCCAAAGATTTAATTCCGACCAAGGAAACGCAACAAAAGCCTATGGATTACATCAGACACGTTAGAATTAATAAAATAACGAAGGGAACTGAAGCAGAAAGGAGGTGAATCCGATAACAGCAGGATGACATATACATCTTTAACTCGAGAAATTTAACACAAGAAATGACAAAAACCAGTATATACAAGATTGCTGTCCCAGAACAGAGCAATATCATTGGAAGATGTTATGAAATGTTCACAGAAATGAAGTTTTTGACAAGAAATGTTCAACCTCAATCGAATGCTATCTGTTATCTAGAAAGATGGCAAGAATACTGGGGTGGATTGTATGATATGAATGGCAGTGAGGATATGAATTAGATACACAAACCAATGACAGCTGAGACACAGCTTGATCCTTCATTATATAAAGGTGTGAAAGTATGGAGCCGTGAGGTCTAAGATGGCTGATAAGGCCTATTTTGGCTCGAAATGTTCTTTGACAATGTGGGCAAAGAATGCTTGACGTTTCTGGAGGAGGATTTCCTGCAGTGGTTTTTCTATTTTGTCTTTTCTCCACAGCTCTTGCAGTCCTGGTTGCCTCACAAGTGACTGCACCCTTGCGTAATGATGCACGCCACGAATTTCGGTCTCTGGCTGCAGTCTCCCAGGTACCATGATTAATTGCAAAAGCATTTAGTGAGATGTTCAGAGTGTCTTTAAAGCGTTTCCTCTGGCCGCATTGGGAGCGTTTACCACAACGCAGCTCGCCGTAAAAAATTCGTTTAGGGAACCTGTGATCTGGCATGCGAGTCAAGTGACCAGCCCAGCGAATCTGATCTGTCATTAGAAGAGTGTTGATTCTGGGCACGGACGCTCTTTCTAGGACTTCAGTGTCTGGGAACTTGTCTTGCCATTTAATCTTCATTAGCTTCCAAAGGCAGACTGTGTGGAAGTGGTTTAATGTCCTAGCTTGTCGCTGATAAACATTCCAGGTTTCACAATCATATAGTAGTGTGGATAATACAACTGCCTTGTAGTCTTTCAGCTTTGTTTGCAGGCTTATTACATTTCTGGCCCATACATTCTTTTACAGTTTGCCAAAGGCCGCGCTGGCCTTGGAGATTCTTGCATTCACTTCGTCATCAATTGTGGCAGCTTGTGACACAGTGCTGTCAAGACAGGTGCATTTGTCCACAACACTTTGTCTATGACCATTCACCTTGATATTCGGCACAGTGTGATTATTCACTAGAGCTGGCTGGTACATAACTACAGTCTTATCCAAGTTGATATTGAGCCTAAAGTTGGTACAAGCATATGAGAAAGCTGAAACACTGTGCTGCATGTCTGCCTCTTAGTTGGCATATAGAGCGCAATCATCAGCAAACAGCATCTCTCTGACTGTGTCGCTGCTAGTTTTGGTTTTAGCTTTCAGATTCTTGAGTTTGAACAAATGCCCATCCACGCGGTAGTTGATGTCTATTCCAATGTCATTTCTCCACGTCAACAGTTAATCGTTCTTTTCTGAAGCTACATTGACTGTCAAGAAGAAGACCTTGCTCGAGATGGGCTGTGGGGCGATTGAGAAGAATGACATCTAGCTTCAGAATGGAGGTGAAGGCAATCAGTGCAGCTTTCCGCTGGATGGAGAACACGACACATACACACATCGTGATTGTAACTGACTCAGAATGCATGTTGAGGAGGGTGAGGACAGGCAGGCTCGTGCAGAACGGCTTGCTTCGCTTCGGAGGTCACGGGTGGCAAGCATCACCTGGATATTTTCTCTGGGACATGCCGGTGTGCTGGGGAATGAACAGGCCGACAGATTGGCTGGCTCGGCAAAACTTGATGGACTATTGATGCATGACAAGGCAGACGTGGTTGCGGCCTTGTGGGAGCACGTGTACACCTCGGAGGAGCAAATGGATCACCATAGTCTGGCAAGAATGAGGCAGCGAAGAGTGACGAGGGGATCTGGCCGATGCTCGACGCTCAGAGGAAAGGCGAGACGGACATATAATCAGATTGCTACTGGAAATATTGGTGTTAGAACTCTTCGCTGGCTGCTGAGGATGGGAACGGAGCGCTTATGTGAATGCCCCGAATGCTGCGATGTCGGTTCCTAAATCAATCAATCAATCAATCAGTGAATCAATCCAATGTCATCGTTCTCGAAGGCATACGACAGCATACCTGAAAACATGAGGCTGAACAGTGTTGGTGCCAGGACACATCCTTGCTTCACTCTATTGGTGACAGGAAAGGGCTCAGACAATTTATAATTTTCATGTACTCTTTACCTGCATACCATAGTGAAATAGCCACACTATTTGGACAAACTTTTGTTGACAGCCATATTTCGCTGTAATCTTCCAGTCTTTCTCTGCTGACTGTATCAAACGCCTTGGTAAGGTCAATGAAAGTTGAGAACATTTCGGAGTTCTGTCCCGACATTTCTCTTGCAGCTAAAATCACGTCAACAGTTATTCGTTCTTTTCTGAAGGCACATTAACTGTCAAGAAGAAGACCTTGATTGAGATGGGCTGTGAGGCGATTGAGAAGAATTCTGGTGAGTATCTTCCCTGCAATTGAGAGCAAGGAGATGCCTCGGTGGTTGTCACAGGATTGGCGGTTTCCTTTACGTTTGTAAAGGTGGACTATTGACGCGTCCTTGCAATTGTGTGGCATGGTCTCGTTCCCCTATATGTTTGTATAGACTTGGTAAAGCTGCTCTGTTGAACCGGCCCACTTGCCTTTTATATCTCTGCTGGGATGGAGTCAGGACTTGGCTCCTTGAAGCTGGAAAGTTGCTGGATAGCTTTATTTACTTCCACTATGGTTGGCAGGTTATCAAGTGTATCATTAGTGGGAACTTGAGAAGGCAGTTGATAGTTTCATCATCGAAGAAGAAAGTTGCATTTAAGATGTTGCTGAAACGCTCTGCCCAGCGTTGAAGCATTTATTTCTTATGGGTGACTAATGTTGCCCCATCTGCGCTGAGGAGGGGAACTATGCCTGGTGATGTAGGACCATAGACCTCTTTCAGTAAGTCGTAAGAGTTTATCATATCATGTCTGTCAGTAAAGCCTTGAATTTCATCAGCTTTGTTGCCCCGCCAGGAGTCCCGCACGTGCCGATGTTTCTGCTTCACTACTCTCCGAATGTTATTGAAGGAATCTTTTTTTTATGTTGACTTCCGTTTATTCAAATATGCCTTGAGGAGAAGATGTTTCTCGGCCAGCAATTAGTTGATGTCTTTAAATTTTCATAAAACGAATCTTTATGCTGAACCCAGGATTTCCATAGCAGTGTTGTAAATTATGTCCTTTAGGACTTTCCACTCTTCCGCATTCTGCTTTGCTGCAGCACTGGGCTTGAAGCGGTCTTCCAGCATATTTTCAAACGACAGCTGCAATTTTTTGTTTAGTCGGGTGACATTGATTTTTTTTTGTTTTGTTTGCCTTTTTACCCCTGGAGGCCGCCCTGGGGTATGTTTATTTTCGAGATAATGAGACGATGGTCTGTCCAACATTGATATATAAAGTTGGATGAAGAATGACTGGCGCGATGAATTGGATTTAAGTGAGGAAGCGCTGCGCAATTCGTCGAACTCACTCTCTCGTCTGAGTCCATCTGAGTCCAATGGCAAGACAAGATCAAGACGACTGGAGACGAATACACGTGCAGTGGATAACCAGGGCGCTCTACGTGCCTTGCAGTGCTCATTACGTTGCAGATGATTCTGGTTTCCATGTTCCAAATGGCATCCAACGAACGGGATCATAAGGAATTGGAAAACCGTCCCAATTTCCAGCTAGGTTCACTCTCCCCTCACGGCCTCAATGTCCAACAAAATTTCATTTAACTTCCAAACCCCACCCCTTCCCATCCCCTAGTTGTATAGTCCACCAAAAAGGTAGTTGTATGTCTTTTGCAGGACGTCGCAGTCAACCCCAGCATCATTTTTGCTGTTTGGGGTTTCTTGGCAGGTTGGCGTTCGGTAGGTTGCAATCGTTTTCTGAGCGACCGCCACTCATGCCCCTCTGTGAGGACCAATGCAATGAAATCTTCCGCAGCTGTGTTTGTTGCGCGGAACGCGAAAATGCTAATTGCTAACTACATCCATCACATTCTCGCCAATCCTAATTTTCACCTTCCGCTCACATGGGCGCCTCTCCACCCCACCCTCTTCGCGCTTATTCTCCCACCGACTGGCTTAGCCAATACCTGGGCTTCTGACGGTATTGACCTTTGACCCGTTGACCATACATCCGGTTCATACAATCCAATGATAGTCGTCTAACGCGCGACAGTCGCTCCAGGCTAGGATACAGATTCAGATAAGTACCCGTAATATTGTCATGTTGTGTGTTTCATGCAGTTTTGTGTCGGTTTGTGTTTGTTCTGTGCCGACGAAGGCTTTGGCCGCAACGTCCAATTTGTTTATAATAATTGTGTTTGAGTAAAGCTCACAATCTACTTCTAGTTTGTTTTTGGTGATTCATTCGTTGCCCTTTTAAGCTTTATTGCAGTTCCCTTATTCTTATCAACCATTGTCCTTCTCATGAATTGCTACTATATATTTCACGTTCCGTCTTCGTAGTTTGTCAGATTGTTGTCGATTTTTACAGTACATTTTGCGCGCGCGCGCGTGTGTGTATTCTATGCGACGTGCTACTCTCCTTCCCACGGCTATTCAATCAACCTTACCGCCCGCACATATGTGCCCCCTCCCCCCACCCCCCGTCAGACTGCTACACCCCAATTCTTTACACCGGTCTTTCATCTCTACTTCCGTTACACCTCTATCGCCATTCCTCCCACTCACTCATCTCAGTTATTTCAACAGTTGAGATCATATGTCATTTTCTGCTTCAGTCGTTTACCAACAGATCTTAAAATCATAGCCACCGACTTGGCCCTTAACATCTACAAAAAGACCCGCACCACATGCCATTTTAATTTCCTCAAGAACTGCCTACGGCTGTTTCACTTCTAGATTTCACCCATCGGCTGGCCCTCTTTATGACAGTTGTAGTACACGTCTATCTAAAGTTGAGTTTAAATGTGCTACTCTTCGTATGTGGTGGATTGCCGACAACCACAAGTACAATGGCGGAACGCTGCCGGGACTGTGTTTCCATCGCGTTGTACGGGATTATGAATTGCGTCCGAAACCTCTTTGCCACAGAGCCGGTTTGTCAAAAGGCACTACACATATTCAGCATATCAAAGGTGAAGATAGACAACTCCATACATACCCTTTTTGCACAAGTCTCCAATGAATCCACTCTGACACCCCTTGAGGCAGGTCCCATTCTTAGTGTCACACGAAGACACGCCTGCCTGGCCGGTGGGCACACAATTCAGGCTGCACGATTCGGTGCAATTCATACCAAACTTCCCAACACCACATTCTGAAATTGTCCAACAATACCTCAGTGCAGAACATGACTTCTATATTTTACATGGACATCAATAGGCACCTACAATTACACTAACCAATTTATGTTACACGATCGCAGACATTGGTGTAAACGGAAGCTGAATGTTCCAGAAATATGAATTAACATGGTAGACAAGATGTCATTTATTTTCACAGTTCCACAATATAGCTGCTCATATTGACGGCGAAATGTACACTGCAATAAGCCCGTGGATTGTTCTCGTTCATTATGTATATCGGGAATTGTTCCCTCACCTTATTTATATAGTGTCCTCTTCCCATATTTATAAAGTGTTCTCTTTACTTATTTATATATTATTTTCTTTCCTTGTTTATATAGTGTTCTCTATCCTTATTTGTATATTGCTCTATTTCCTCATTTATTTAGTGTTCTCTTTCTTTATTTATATAGTTTCCTCTATCCTTTTTTATATAGTGTTCTCTGTCCTTATTTATCCAGTGTTATTTTAATTATTTATATAGTGTTCTCTTTCCTAATTTATGTAGTGCTCTTTTCCTAATTTAAACAGTGTTCTCTTTCCTTATCTACGTAGTGTTCTTTTACTTATTTATATATTGTTCTTTTTCATTATTTTCATAGTCTTTTCTTTCCTTACTTATGTAGTGTTCTTCTCCTTAGTTATAGTGTTCTCTTTCATTATTTATGTAGTGTTCTTTTCCTTATCTATATATTGCTCTTGGTCCTTACTTCCATCCATCCATAATGTGCCATGCCGTTAAGCGTGGGCGGTCATGTTTTGCTATCTCACTCGATCACCAGAGTCGTGGATCAGCTCCGTGTTTCTATTCGACCATGCCACATGGCTAAGCCATCCATGTATTTACTTCTCGGTCTTCCCCTTGGTCTGTTCCCCTCGATCTTACCAGTTGTCACCAAGTTCTCCAAATCATTTCTTCTCATAACATGCCCAAAAATTGTGACTGTCTACGTCTAATTTATCTAATCAATTTACGACCTTCATTTGTTTCTTGAAGGACTTGGTCATTGGTCTTTCTGTCTGTCCATGGTATTCATTGCATTTTCCTCAGAAACCACAGTTCTACAGACATCAAATGTTTATTCAGCTTGACTGCTCATTGTCCAAGCTTCACTCCATATAAAAGTACAGGTTCTATGCCTTAACACTCTTTTTCTCGTTTCCATTGACATCTTTTTATTGGTCATTATGTTTTTCATCTTGCTAAAAGCTACATTTGCCATGGCGATTCTTGTTCTAATCTAGTCAAGGCATCTCCCATCAGATGTTATTACTGTTCCGAGATATTTATAAGCCACTTGAAGAATATTCCCATTTACTTGATATTGCCGGGGACCATTTCTTACATTCCCTAGTGACGACCACAATATCTCTCCAACCCCACACATATCCCCCCTAATGACCCACAAATACTTCCCCTAAACCACCATACAATTGGATCCCTACTCACGTCCACATCAATTAAACCCACCCATACACACGTTTCCTCCATCCCCGCCCATCGCAACACACTCCCCCACACCAACAGCACTTATCATTAATCTTACCTGCCCGGTTCCCGCACGTCCCCCTAACCCACTAAGCTAAAAACACTAAAACAAAGAAACATAATCCCCACAGGCCTAGGATACCACCACAAACATACCCTCCACCCACAACATGCACACATACCCCACCAACACATCGCACACATCAGTCTTGAAAAAACCCACACACCATACACGTCTCCCCACCCGCCCTTGCTCCCCACTCCAAACAAGACACAATCCCCCTAACCACACAACCCCTGCCACCCACAGCATACGTTCCTCATACCATCCACACATCTCCACCCCAAAACACACCTCCCCTCGCACCTGACCCATACATATATCCTCCACCATACACATATACCCCACACCCAGTCCCACACCCTACTTTCACCCTCACACATCCATCCACACATCCCGCCAACACCCACAAATATCCCTACCCACCAAAACCCACACGGGGGGCAAATGATCATTTTCTGGTCGTAGCACGTGGCACAAATGATCATTTTCCGGACTGAGCACGTGGTGCAAATGATCATTTCTTTAGTGAGCACGCGGCGCAAAGAGAGAGGCGGTTGCCCCTGACAACAAAGGTTGAGTCCGGTCGCGTGATAGTCAGAAGCTGAATATTATATTGACCCAGATTTCAAATATTCTAAATCCTGTAAGTCCTGAATCAAAATGAGTCAATCTCCAGTTTTTCCATATAAAGATGTCGTAAACAACCATGTGTACATAACTGTTTTGTCTGATATTAAGTTACAAGAATCATCGTTAGTGGAACTTTTTTTGTAAGGGAGGTGGTTAAGTTACTGAGCCATTAACAAAAAAGCGACGCATTACACCCACCAGCAATTTTAAACTTTCAAACATAATAAATTATTAAACATTTGAGGAGGCAATAGGGTTCATAACAGATCATATATATATATATATATATATATATATATATATATATATATATATATATATATATATATATATATATATATATATATAGATAATATATATATATATATATATCATAGCACACACACCACACATATATATATATATATATATATATATATATATTATATATATAATATAGTATATATATATATATATATATATATATATATATATTATATATATATAGAAATTGCCAAGAGCCATTATTTATTACAATTAGTTTACCTACTAGTTATGTCAAAATTAGCCCCGAAACAGATTGATATACGTGACGCGTATAAACGTGACTCTCAATAATGAGAGGGTAGGGTGATAGTCATGGGTGATTCTATGTAACTAGCACACACGTTTTCTCTTTCTTTTTCTGATCATGGCCGTTCCCTGGCCATGGCAAACAGTGCGTTTTTTAAATGAGTTCTATATAATGGTTACAAATAATAAGTTTTTATAGTAACATTCCAGTGTTGGGGATAGGAGGTAATACCAAAATCTATTTTATACGATGTATACTTTTGCATGTTTTATTTGCCACAAGTGTAATTCATTTAAACTCTACTTACACTAGTGAGAAAATTATAGAACTTAGTCAATGTTTAATGGGGCTTGTGGTAGGACTTTGTGACTGGATTTGTGTTTTTTGCGTCCTGTGTTCTTTATATTATGATTAAGGCACACCTGTAGACAGCTATCAGCTCCCACATGCACCCAGAAGGCTGACTACCTAGCTTCTACTATTTCCATGCTTGCATGTTGCTTTTGTGTCTTGTGATGGGAACATCGCATGTCTAACTATTTTGTTAACTTGGTCTTATAACCTTACTTCCTATCTTCCGGAGTTAAAATTAGTTGTAAGATATGAGAAACACCAGGATCAGTTAAAACTAGCTCTTCTTTGTTTGGAAATAAAATATGTGGAATAAAATTAGTCTAGTTTAAGCTGAGGAAGGAAATATATTAGAATACAATGGACGACTACAATAGAGCTACATGGCTTACTATTTATGTCTGTTTTATGTTTTCTCTTCCCGCTGCTTGGTATGAGAGCAGGACACTATGAGAAAATAATTAAATTCTACACAACATATTGGGCAGTACACAAAATTTATGCTATAAAGGAGGAGGGAGAGAAATTGATAAAGTATTAGATGAACTCTCTTCTTAGACTATTTGGCCGACCTTGCCTGTAAGGCTGATACTTATATGAGACCTTTCTCACAGTCTAGATTATCACACATATTACGAAATAAAAGGACACACTGGTCTGCATGCTGTTGACACATGTCTGGGATGCTTTGAATATCTGATTGAAGATCGAGTTCAGTACCGATCGCTGTGTGTTATTTGTTAATATAGAAATTAAGTGATTGAAGACCTTATAATTCTGGCTGCCCTACTTGCGGCAAAGTAGAGTGCCATCCATTCGGGCCACAGTATCGTGTGCAGTTCCGACGACATTTCTCAGATAAAGGAATTAGTTCACATCGCATTAACTTATGAATTGCATGTAGCTCGCGATGTGCTCTTTTCTAGTGAGGGACAATTTTTTTTAAATTTTCTGATAAGTTATATACTGTGATTATACAACTTGTATATTCCACCACCGTTGGAAGTGACAAAGACTATATTACACAGATTAAACACACATTTCATCTCCACACCGACCGACCGACCGACCGACCAACCCACCGACCGACCGACCCACCGACCGACCGACCGACCGACCGACCGAACGACGACCCACCGACCGACCGACCCACCGACCGACCGACCCACCCGACCGACCGACCGACCGACCGACCCACCGACGACCGACCGACCGACCGACCGACCCGACGACCGACCACCGAACGACCGACGCCACCGACCGACCACCCACCGACCACTGACCCACCGACCGACCAACCCACCGACCGACCGACCCACCGACCGACCAACCCACCGACCGACCGACCCACCGACCGACCGACTGACCTACCCACCCATCGACCCACCGACCGACCGACTGACCTACCCACCCATCGACCCATCGACCGACCGACCGACCGATCGATCGACCGCTCGACTGACAGACAGGCAGACAGACCGACACTCACATATGCCTGCATGCCTACATGCTTACATGCCTACCCTGCCTACCTACCTGTCTACCCTACCTACCTGCCTTGCCCGCCCTGCCTACCTGCCTGTCCCCCTATCTATCTGCCTGCCTGCCTGTCTACCTGGCTACCTACCTACCTAACTACCTACCTATTTACCCACCCGCCCGCCCGCCAGCGCGCCTACCGACAGACCGATTTACTGACAGACATACAGACAGACAGACAGACAATCAGGCAGGCAGACACGTGCGTGCGTGCGTGCGTGCGTGCGTGCGTGCGTGCAAGCATTGCTTTACCCGCAACTCCCATTCTGTTTCTTGTAATCGTGGTCTAGTAAAGATCATCCACTTCTCGTTATTGGTGATTCATTCATTGCCAATTCCTACCATTATTGTGCGGCAATAGTGGGAGTTCAAATATCGAGTAATTTCATAACTTTGGGTACAAACACAATATATCCATTACCTGCGTAGACTGCATAACACAAGATCGTGTTAGACTTTTTCAGCAATATACTTGTAGTACGTTTTCCTTGTATTTATACACATGCGTGCATTAATTTCATTTTTGTTTGAAGAGCATGCATACAGACTGCGTGGATTCAAGCTGGCAAAGTTTCGACTCCGCGAACCGCTCAGTGTTTAAGTATGAAGACGACGTAACAGGCACTATACAGCTAATCTACACGATCGTTAATTCTCCCATACCCGTGAAGATGGTAGTGTTGACTGCTCATATCACAGATGCAGCACTGACTCCGTGTGAGGTTGAGCTTTACGGAGGTAATGTATGGCTGGACCTCTTCGTGAGTTCGTGATCGTGTTAGTACAGTTGTTATATGACTGTCTAATGCGCATTGTTTAATATTTGGAAGAAGACGAAGAAGAAGGAGAAGCCGAAGATGCAGAAGAAGGAGGAGAAGAAAGATCAGAGTAATAAAAGAAGGTTAAAAAGACGAGTGTGCGAAGAAGAAGCCAAAGAAGACGATGAAAAAATACATTTGAAAGGTATTAAATCTGCGTAAAAACACCATTCATTGTCAGTGCCGTCAGTTTGTTTTTATCATCATCTACCTCATGTATGTACTTCACCCACAGTGCTGCCCAACATTCGCAGCACACACAATGTATGTGTGTCGTAGGAAGATTCAATGCAAAGGTCCCAGCCATGGATGATATCTGGCACATGGCACCACGGAGCCTATGCTTCGTGGTCAAATCATGTTAAGCTTTCTCCCCATTAGACGCCAACCTGGTTAGGTGTAGTAAATCCACAGACCCGGCAAATCCTCCTTTTTTCAGTTGACGAACAGAAAATACAGGATTTTCTGCCTGCTTGTACAGTAGCCCTTTACATAGGCCTACTCATAAGGCTTCAGAATAAAGTACTGACTTTCTCTGCAGTAAGTTGTGCTGCAGAGAAAACTATTCCAAAATTAAAGAAAGAGGGTCGTAAAACATGGATGACTGAAGAAATTTTACAACTAATGGAAGCAATGATGGCTGTAGAAATGTGGTTTCTGTGGAAAATGCAAAGAATACCTTGGACAGCCAGAAAGACCAATGAACAAGTCCTTCAAGAAACAAATGAAGATCGTAAACTGATTGGAGACATTAGACGTAGACAGTCACAATTTTTTGGGCATGTTATGAGAAGAAATGATTTGGAGAACTTGGTGACAACTGGTAAGATCGAGGGGAACAGACCAAGGGGAAGACCTCGAAGCAAGTACCTGGATGGCTGGCCTTGTGGCATTGTCGAGACAGAAACACGGAGCTGATCCACGACTCTGGTGATCGAGTGAGATGGCAAAACATGACCGCCCACGCTTATCGGCAAAGCACATGATGGATGGATGGATAGTGGATGAAGCAAGGAGGTGGGGTGAGTGAGGAGCACAAAGTACGGTGACATGGTCACAAGTATGAGACATGAAGGTATACTGTCTATTGGCCGTACAGGTAGGCACAAGAGGTCAAAACTTACACTCTTTGTATGAGTGGGGCACGTCACTAGAGTAATATGGCTTACGATCCTGTCTGCAAGTCAAAGTATGCCCACATTCTAACATCAAATCTAGCTCTTACCTAAGACTTAGGACTTTTACTATCTCTTATACACACTTGTCGACACTCCAAATGAATGTTGTTCATTTGAGTCTGTAACTGTAATGCATTCGAAACAACACGTTGTGGCATTCACCGAAGTGATTGAATATTGGCCGAAGTCCAACCTTTGGTAAGTTGCTAATGATGGTGTAATGTCTTGCGAGGTCCACGCGGCGCAAAGACGGGGTGCGAGTTCGGAAGCCAAAACAGACAATCAAGTAGCTCAGCAGAAGAGCTGGCTTTCCAGAGTCGAGCAAGAGTACGGCTTCAAGAGCCATGAGCCGGGTACGGAGAAGGCAACATGGCGACAATGGCGTTGTCTGGTACATAGCCAACCGCCAAGGTAGAGACGACGACAGAGGCTACCACCAGAATATATGTGTGGGCAAGAGGCACCTGGTGCATGGTGTTCTCGTCCCCGAGGAGGTGTGGCTTGTGAGCAGACATAATGCGCATTTGTAGGACGAGTAGGATAACGGCTTGAACGTTTCGAAACAATATACTACCGAAAGGCATGAGAAAGACATCCACAGACATGATCCGGGTGGGTCTACCCCCCTTACATTAAAAGGAAGTATGAGCGCCGAAACATTCCGGGAAGGTGGACACATTCTGAAGATTAGAAGCTGCCTATTGTTCTTGCTTCTCATACATCACAGTTTCATCCAATGTCTCCATCTTGATTACAGACTCCATCTGTGACCCGCAGAACTACGGGCGCGATTGTGAACTTCCATGCAGATGTGCCAACAATGAGACCTGTTTCGTCAGCACTGGAGGCTGTACTTCTGGATGTGCTCCTGGCTTCGGTGGAGATTCATGTTTGACCAGTAAGTCCCGACCAAAGTGTACGTGTGTGTGTGCCGACCAAAGTGTAAGTGTGTGTGTGTGTGTGTGTGTGTGTGTGTGTGTGTGTGATGTCCTTAACATGCTAGATGCCAACATATGATTGAGGAACGATGACGGATTGCCTTATATATGCTATATATATATATATATATATATATATATATATATATATATATATATATATATATATATATATATATATATATATATATATATATATATATATATATAACTTGAGCATGGAAGCTTCATTCACACTGTTGCCTGTTTGGGTGTTTACTACAAGGATGGTGTGCTCTACTATAATCCGGGTGTGGTGGACTGGACAGCTAACCTTCTGGGTCACGGCTACTACGTTTTTATGTGGCTACGCATACAGGTTATATTTACATTTAGAAACACCTGCCCGGAAAATATGTCGGTGGAACTATCTTGGAACACCCATTATCTGTGAGGAAAGATGGCTTGTAGAAACTAGAACAAGTATCACAGTGGCAAACGTAGCCTCGTCAATTGTGATTATCTTTTCTATAGCATGGCCGCTGTCACAATCTTCTGATCTTGTTTTTACCGACTGTGAGCTGTTTGGAAATTGGTTGATGATAAGTATGTGGTAGTGCTAATTGTGGAACTTGTTTGACCAACGATGTATGGAGTGTTGCTGAAAACAGGTGTGTCAGAATATCATAGTATGTGCCCTTTCAACCAGTGTCTCTCCTTTCTCGCTTATCTCTCCCATATCACCAGTAACGTCTTCTCATAACATGCCTTACAAATTTTGACTGCCTACGTCTAATGCCTCTAATCAGTTTACGATCTTCATTTGTTTCTTAAGGGACTTGTTCATTGGTTTTTCTGTCTGTCGATGGTATTCTTTGCATTTTCTTTGCATTTTCCTCAGAAACCGCATATGTTTTCAGCTTGTCTGCTCATTGTCCACGCTTCACATCCATAAAATAGTGCAGGTTCTATGTAGCACTTCAACACTCTTTTTCTGGTTCCAATTTATATCTTTTTATTGGTCAGTGTGTTTTTCATCTTGCAAAAGACTGCCTTCGCAATAGCAATTCCTGTTCTAATTTCTTCAAGGCATCTCCCATTAAATGTTATGACTGTTCAGAGATAGCTGTACCGATTTACTTGTTTAAGAATATGCCCATTTACTTGTATATTGCATTGTGGTATTTCCTTCTTTCCAATGACGACCATGATATGTGACTTCTTACTATTCAATTCTAACCCTAGTTGTTCACTGCGTGCAACAAACGCATCTACTAAATGTTGCAGGTCCTGTTGATTGTCTTCAATCAAGATTGTATCATCTGCATATCTAATGTTATTGATGTAACGTCCCCCAATGTTGATTCCTTCAATATCTTCTATATTTATGAAATTAATTTTACTGTACAGGGAAAAAAAAAAGATCTGGAGACATTATACATCCCTGTCTCACACCTCTGTGGGGTAGTAAATGTGAATACCAGATGAAATGGTGTCTAGGGAAATAAAAGCCACGGGTACGAGTATAAGGCTTTTGATCAAGACAGTATTTTTCCTAAACATCTCCAGGAATAGAGTAGTTTTGGCTCTATAGATGTAAGAATGAGATATAGGCCGGATAGGCCCCACCCATTCTACAAGATAAACCACCCTCCTGAAGAATATAACAGAGAATAGGTCACTTAACCACATATCTCTATCAAGTTGTATTCTGGCCTTGAAAACATTTGAGATTGTGTGTTGATCGACCTCCCACTGGCTTCTCTGCTTTATTATGATTTAGACAGAATCACATTTATCCACGATAACAAACAGTGTAACACTGATCACGTAGACAATGAAGAACTCTCCTGACGAACATATATCTATTTTATTACCAAAGTCTCCTAACATGAAAGTACGAGACCCTGTCTCCAAAACCAATTACAACATCTTCTAATCAATACAAATACATGTTCACTGAATTATTTAAATTCTAACTAAGCTATCACCTCCTCCTCTTCTCTCGTCTCTCGCTCTCACCTACTCCTCGATAACCATATCCACTCAACACTATGGAGTGTTATTGTATTATATTAAAACCAAACAGATCCTAGATACAGGGATCTGACTGTTTGGATGGGGTCATTGTTGTATTCAGGTTTTCCTTGAATAAACCCATCCGCCCAATCAGTGAGAATGTATTACTCACTCCACACTGAGCCTCTCTACAACCTGTCTTTATATTCTCCAAAAGAAACAGTCATATGACGACACTTCTACCGTTCTAACTTTTAACTCCTGCACGTACTCTACCGCTGAAATAGATGGGCTCCCTCTCCCCATGCACTGACCAAGACATCACAAGGTGCCACTGATAAAAAACACTAGGTTCTCTTGGATGCTAAACCGGTAATTGGGGATACGGCTCATTGACGTTGGTAAAGTACTTTGGATGGTAGAACCCGATTGACCAGGCTCCACACAGTGTTACTGTACAAAGGCTCTCTTGGTGCTGAACACTATGATTGCGACATGAAACAAATGACGTTGCTCTCCTCAATAGGATGGTGGCTAAAGAATCGATGATATTAATAAACAAATCCCTAGGATGGTGGGATCTAAATAACCGACAATGTAAACGGTCTTGATAAAATGGTGAGGTTGTTGTTGTGGGGCTTGAATTATGGACCACTCGATCAGCTTACGTCTTGAGAGTAAAATAAGTCTGCACAAAATAGGGATTTCACCCATTGGGATCATTTTCCCTCATTCGGGAAAAGTTGAAGCACTGACTATTGACGAGGTTGTAAAGGTGTCAGTTGAAAAACCTCCAGTAGGCACCGAGCCGATAGGGGTTAGTACTCTTTCATCGTAGATCAAGATACATCCCGATGTCTCTGCACGACATCGCCTGTAGTGGGCCATCACTGGTTCTAGACAGACGTCTGATTTCTTCGACTACACTTGGAATTGATAACCCAGTTCTACAGATCCTCTAATAGTTCGGGCAGCAGGCTCTCTACATCTCTCAGACCTATTTAGTGGGTATATGATGACACCCACAGCACTTGGCCCAGGCAGTATAGAGCATGATGACAAAAGCAAAGGGAGGTAACCCTGACTTGACTTTCTCACAGCTACCAGAAAAATAACAATGGATGAGTTCCCTTTGTCACTGCCTGAGTTCGTTCTAGAAAGGAATGCCAATGGGCAAACGTACTGCTTGACTCCTGGTTTGAACAGCTCGCTCTTCCAAAAGATTTCTATTCCAACAGTATCTGCCAAACGTTTACTGTAAATTTTGTCCATAATTTGACTCAGCCAAGATGTCTTTATTTAGATTTAGCCACGAAGTCCCACGCCCTCATGCCTCAAATGTCTGTAAGATTAAAAAATGGACAAGCCGTGAACCTTCTAGCTTATTATACATTTTCATAAGACTCACAGAGACAACAATTAGACATATAGTCTGAGGACAAACCTCATATCATGATGGGTGGTATCCCCGGTGGGCCTGTAACGTATGGGTCTATTTGGCGGGAAGGTGGGCCGGTAATCTGAACACTCTACCAACCTCACTCTTCTACCTATACAACGAACAGGACATCACAGACACCAAATGGAGATATATTCTCACACATACAAACACTCCTCTATATGGGAGGACAACAATCTGTTACTAGAACATGACCGGGGGGGGGGGGGGGTTGTGACTAAGGTCGGGGTTTTGTAAATATTGGCTCCAATGTCTTGTTATTTTGGCAAGTCACACTGCACGAGTTACGGCAGGTAAAAATGAGTATTTAGGTATGTGAACCGTTCTCATAAATATGATTGAGCCAATGACATACAGAGTCCACCAAAATCCGACAAAAGCAATGGGGTGTCTTATCTAACTGTGTCCCCAGGCTGTCCTACACACAACATATACTGTTCCGTCCCCGGCATATTCTGTACACAGATAAAGTAAAGATTCACACACACAATATATATGCGCACAAGATCTGAATTCTTTAACAAAGGCATTATGTAACACCTGAATACTTTACCAAAAGTCCGGTAAGATAGGCTCTTCCCTAGATGAGATGTGAACCTAAAGTGAAGATAGATTGAACTCTGCAGACACGGTACAGCATTTACAGAGACATCAAAGTCTTCAAAAGAAGATGAATCAGTAATCATAGCATGATAAGAATTATAAGCATAGGAATATAGGACAGTTGTATAGACGTTAAAATCTCAGGCTGTCTTTCTTACCGAAGTACCGGTGCCGTAGCAAACTCCGCCAAAATACATACATGACATGTAGTATTACTTCTAATATCAAACAAAGATTGTATTAATATCTAACACAAATCTTATCATTCAAAAAACATATGTTATGCTCACCAATGCAACATAGAGGCCAAAAATGATGGCCCACAAAGGGGGCCTACACCCACTCCCTGTATGACTACATCCTTCTCTGGCCAAGACTCAAGTGACTATGTCTGGTCCCGCCTGGGAGTTTTACCAAGCTATTCCCTTCTATTTCCAGCTACTGGCACATTCCTCGCCTCTATCTGAGCGCTGGCATTCGTTACCATAAAAGGAATTGCCAGTCTCTTATACGTAATATTTCTATTTCCTAGAAAAGGTATTTATAATCGTCTGCAAGCTGGAGCAAACTGGGACGTTATGTCACAACCTCTCTTAATAGGTTGATACGGACCTACTTCATTATCAATTCTGATGGCAGCTTGTTGTTTCCAATATGTTTTTTATTCACACGTCTAAGGTCTTTTCAGTCAAAATGTAGATCTTCAAAGATCCTTATCATGTCGACATGTCTCACTTTATCGAAAGTCTTTGTGTAGTCAATAAAGTAATGGTGTAGATCTTTGTTTACTTCTACAGAACGTTCAGTTACTGTTCTCAGCATATACACAGCATTTACTGTACCTTTGCCTTCTACAAATCCACATTGTTCTTCACCTATTTCGGGTTGTATCTTCTTCCTAACTCTTTGCATGATAATTCTTAGCGAAATCTTCATTATGTGACTCATTATACTGCTTGCTTGCTTGTGTTCGTTGGCTTGAGCTCCAACGCGAAGTCCTGTATGTCGGATGAAGACATGGTGTTGTCCAACATCAGTGTGATGTCATACAGGACCTGAGATTTGCGTGAGTATCCGTTGTCCCATGTCTTGCCTATTGGTGTGCAGACTGGTGGTTCCTCGCCCTACAGGCAGACACTCTCCGACTTCGGAGGAATCGGCGATCCTACTGACTTTAGCCAGGACCCCGAAGGGACCTGTTGCCCAGGACGCTCGACGAGGACGCGTCAATAGGTCTTGGCCAGTATATAACCCGGCCCTGGTGCCTTGGAAACACCTCTGCGTCCCACTCATTATACTAATTGTTAACTTTACCACACGCGGAAGTTATTTCACATCTTTTCCACACCACACAGTTATTTCATAACTTTACCACACCACAACATTATTTCATAACATTACCAAGCCACACATTTGTTCCATAACTTTACCGCACCATAAATTTATTTCATACCTTTTTCACATGACAAAGTTACTTCATAAGTTTACCACACCACACAGTTATATCTTAACGTTCCAGAATGCATCTTCCGTTTGCTCCGATTGCTGTGATGTTGATTATGCTGTTTGTGTAAGCCTGTTTGTGGCTGTACTTGTCTACTGTATAGCATACAGTTGTTGTTGTTGTTTTTTTTGTGTCGCGTTGCAGTCAACACCAGCATTTTTCATCTGCTGTTGATGTACTAGGCAAGATTACGCTCATAGTTTGCCATTGCTTTTTGAGCGACCGACTCACATACCCCGTAAGTTACCCCGCTACCGATTCTCGCGCAGGTTACGGATATACGGGACTACGAAGAAAGACCGGTTCATACAGTATACAGTATATTCACCTCATACAGTATACAGTATATTCACCGATATGACCCGGTTTTATTTTAAAACTTGCAGCATGTCCTGCAGGAAAGCTTGGTAACTATTGTAACTTAACGTGCAGCGATAATTGTCAGCCATTCCCAAATAGAAACACCCCCAGGTGCGACAACAACGCTGTCTGTCAGACTCAGTGTAAGGCTGGCTTCGCTTTACCGTCATGCACTGAAGGTATGTATCATGTTGTTTGACTTGATTATTGCTACACTGCACATGTATGGTCTTTGACTACTTTGCTATGTCCAATGTGACGATAGACGTGTTTTCAGCGTAGGCATCTTTATCATCATCATCATCATCATCATCATCATCATCATCATCATCATCATCATCTTCATCACCAAGTGTGTGGGTTGGAACTGATCTAGGTTGGACTTTTCTCTTTCTCATTTTCAAGGTGAAACTGTGGTTGAATTTCTTCTTCTGGAGTTCTAAATTGCAATGTTGCTTGCTCTAGTTCAGTGTTCTTTTTTTCCTGCTTGTTTGGCTTCTTGACCTTTCTGAAGTTTTAATTGTGGATTTTCTGGCTCTAGCTCAAGCTTCTTTTGTCTTGTCTCCCCAGCCTGCTTGTCAGCGTCACCACATGCCTCTCGTACTTCTCTTTGATCGTGAGGTACTGAGCATAATTATGTTCCACCCACGACTTAGCTTCAAGATCTTCTAGACCGATCTATTTAGCGAGGTCAATGAACTCTGCAGACGTTGACTGACTATGTTATAAACTGACAATTTAGTTACCAATGATAAACATATTCCTGCACAATCAATGAACATGCAAGAGATAAGTTCACGGCATAGATAAGGGAAAAGACCAGTTCGTCATCATCATGTGCCATGCCGATAAGCGCGTGCTGTTATGTTTCGCCATCACACACGATCACCATAGTCGATCAGGTCTGTCCTGTTTCCACCATGCAATGTGGCCAAGCCATACAAATATGTGCTTCTCTGCCTTCCTCTTGTTCTTCCCCCCTCAATCTTGACACTTGTCATCAAGTTCTCTATTTTCTTTATTCTCATTACGTGTCCAAAACATAATGTTGATTGTCAACGTCTAATGTATCTAATCAGTTCACTTCTCTTCTTCTTCTTCAGCATTCCGAGCCATTGAGGTTCTTTGCAGCAGATGCAAGCCGTCTCCATTCGTCTCTCTGGTTGACCTTCTCTTGCCAGTCGCTGATTCCAAGTGCTTGTAGGTCTGTATGTATATTATCTTTCCACCGTCTTCTTGGTCTACCTCGGGGTCTACGGTCATTTATGTCCTGAGTGTAAGCGAGTTTTGTTTCCCTATTATCTTCCATTCTTTCTATATGCCCCAGCTATTGCAGTCTATTAGCCTTCAAGATACCAGTGATTAGCGGGGACTTAAACAGATCATAAATGTCTTTGTTGCTTCTTCTTTTCCACTCTCGACTTAGTGTATCCCTAATGAGCCCAAAGATGCGTCTTAAGACTGTTCTCAAAGGTTTGTAACAAGGATTCGTCTCCTTTAGTTGTACTCCAGGTTTGAGAGCCATACAGCACAACTGGTCTGATCAGTGTTTAGTATATTGTGATCTTGGTGGTACGAGATAGCGCATTTGATTTTAGCAGATGTTGTAGTGCATAGTATATCTTATTTCCAGAGTTGATTCTAGCTTGTATTTCTTCACTTATTGTGTTGGAGCAGTTGAAGATTGTACCCAGGTATTTGTATGTTTCCGTTCTTTTAATGGTCATTTTATCTATGTGTATGTGGCCAGAGTTTTTAGCCGTTCCTTCTCTTGAAATTACCATATAATCTGCCTTATATTGGTTGGTAACCAGCCCCATTTGTTGAGGCTTTTTCCTTTAAGTGAGTCAATATTTCCGATGACTTTTGTTCATTATCCCCTATACTATCTATATCATCTGCATAACCAAGTAGCCTGGATGTTCCTCCAATATCACATTCCTCCTTTACCTTCCTTACAACTTTCTCTAGAGCCAGATTGAAGAGTAGCGGCGATAGTGCATCACCCTGTTTCAAACCAGATGTTATTTGGAAGGGGTCTGATTTCCTGCCTTTATATGTTACTATATTATAAGTATCTTCCATGCATAGTCTCGCCATGTTGATTAACTTCCTTGGTATTCCAAAGTCCTGCATAGCACTCCATAGTCAATTCTTATGGGCACTATCATAAGCCTTTTTTTAAATTCCACAAAAATGTTATGGAGATCTCTTTTTATATTTCCGTTGGGGGCTGAGTGGTCTCGAGGTATGGTGCCCGCCTCGAATGCTGGAGGTCCCGGGTTCAGGCCCCGGTGAGGACCGGGATTTATTTAAAAAATCCACCTGGACTTCCAGTAATAAAATTTCCCCTGGTCTCTGGGTAGTGAGATCTGACGCCTGTGTTTATTGTTGCGCACGTAAAAAATCCCCTGGCAGTTGGAAATCGAAAAAGAGTAGCCTAACGGCGCTGCCCGGGCAAAATTTCGAGTTAAAAATCGACCCACAGTATTTCTTCCTCTTCTGCGTTCATCCGGAGTTTTTTTTCCGGACGTGATTGCGTTGTGTCTGTTTACCAAAGTATTTCAGGATCCTCGCCGATGCAACGGAGTTCGTGCATTGAGCTGAGTTTCTCCAGACTAAGGTTTGAGTTAGGAGGAAAACGGAGCACCTATGGGTTAAATCGTGTGCCGTGATGTTGAACCAACGACTAAAACTAAAACTAAACTAAAACTATCTTTTATATTCCCAATTTTTCTCGGCTATTTGACGAAAGATAAATATATGATCTATTGTTGATCTGTTTTGTCTAAAACCCGCCTGGTAGTCACCTAATACGTCTTCTGAATATGGTTTTAGTCTATTTATTAATACCGCGAATAGTATCTTATAGCTTGTGGACAGTAATGATATCCCTCTATAATTTTCACATTCAATCGTGTCTCCTTTCTTAAAGATAGGTATCAATAATGACTCTTTCCAGTCATCGGGTAATTCTTCTGTCCTCCAGATTTTTATTATTAGTTCGTATAGCTTTAGATGTAATGCATGGCCACCTGCCTTTATAAATTCAGCAGCAATTCCATCAGCCCCAGTTGCCTTATTGTTTTTAAGCCGTGTTATTACATATAGGATTTCTTCAAAAACAGGTTCTTCAATTTGTGGTTCACACGTTAGAACCTCTTCCTATGGGAAAGTATTACTTGGAGCTTCACAATTTAGTAAATCAAAAAAGTATTCTTTCTATGTGTTACATACTCATTGGTATTTATCATATACCAATTTTTGTCTTTTAAGCCATATGTGTTGTGTTGGTGCCCTCGTTTCGTTGACTTCAGTTCTTTAAAAAACTTTCTGGATTCGTTTTTCTGGTGATTAGTTTCCATATCTTTGATTATATTACTCATATATTCTCGCTTCTGCTGCCGAACTATTTTTGTAGCCTCTTTACATTCATTTCTATATTGCTCTTCATTTTGGATGTTGTTGATGTCACTTAGCCGTAGCTGTTTGGCATTCCTTTTTCCGAATGACTACTTCTTCACATTTTGATCGAATCATAGGTTCTTTCTATGCGTGGTTAACACACCGAGACATTCTTCTGCAGGTAGTTTGATTTGTATTCGTGATAATCAACCAAGTTTGGTCAACGCTTTCCTACAACGGGTGTTGTAAAATTTCAAGTTTCCATTTTATTGCATCTGCAAATTTCTCTTTGACTGTAATTTATTGTAGTTTTTCTCTGTTATATGTTGGGTGTACCCTTTGTAGTTTAGCATAGAAAGCTCTCTTAAGTTTTATTTTAAATTTTGCGCTAATGAGGAAGTGGTCGCTGTGGCACTCAGCTGCTTCTCTATAGCTTCTAACTTGTTGTATGTTTGATGCATTTTGTTGTTAATTAAAATGTGATCTATTTGATTATAGGTTCTCTTGTCACATGATTTCCAAGTTTGTTTATGTATATCCTTTCTTTGCAGTCTGGTACTGCTGATCCGCAGTCCTTTGGCTTCTACTAGGTTGATGACTCTCCATCAATTATCATTTGAAGTTGTATGTAGGCTTTCCATACCGGCAACAGTTTCTATGAGTTTGCTCACAACCTATTATTTGCGTTGAAGTCTCCCAGCACAATCAGGATGTCCTGTTTGGGGGTTTCTTCTATGACATCTTCCAGATCATTATAAAAGTTTTTTTTTAATATCATCTTCTTTCTCTTTAGTAGGTGCATGTACATTAATCATCGTTATATTTTTCCATTTACCTTTTATTCGTAATTTACTAATCCTAGTCATTAACAGCTTTAAAGTTTAGAACGTTCCCCTATAACTCTTTTTCATGACAAATCCTGTTCCTAATTCATGTTTATTTTGGGTTCACGGTTTTCTTCATTTTTTGTAGGACTGTTTTCAGGTCTTAGTCAGATTTAACTGAGCTACCATTTTACTGTAGACACTAATAAGTGTTTTCTGTTAGCCTCGAATGTTGGGTAGCGCTCACTAAACCCGACACCCCACATTGTGCCAACGGCTTCAGGTAGAAGCCATACTCTGCATCCTTCTTGTTGATTCAAAACTTTATAATTAAAGTCAGCTATTTTGATATTTAATTCTGAGCATTTACACTTCTTTGATGCATTGGACTAATCACTATAAAATTAATCGAATAAGTCATGATACAGATACGGGAAGAGAACTACCTACGAGTAGTATGGAGCGTGGTAATGGACAAGATTTTGGGGATTCGAAAGAGGCTGTTCCTCAAAATATTTCCTTATATAGCTCTAAGTAACGTCACCCCGGAACACCCCCCCCCCCCCCCCAAAAAAAAAAAAAAAACTAATAAAATACAAATCGGATTCCCATGTTATCCCCCTCTTTGAGGATGGGGATACGAAGGGGGATAACTTTCTCGCGTAAAGTAGATTATTGTGTTTGATGTGGGATGCTTGTGTGAGGTTGGACATCTTAAAGATTGATGTCAAGTGTTGGGGTTGGGGAGGAAGGGAATACTTAATGATGGCGATTCGTTGTTAAGAGACGGGGTAGTGGAGTGGAGCCGCGGAGGCCGAGTTTACTATCGAGTTTGAGGTGGGGGACTTGGAAGAGGTCTGAACATTAAACATGCTTGCTAAGTGGTGGGGTGGCGTCATGGCTCGCCGGGAGGTTTGGAAAATTTAAAAAAAAAATGGCGATTAGTTGTTACGAGACGGAGCGGTGGAATGGAGCCACGATAGTCGAGTTGACAATCGATTTTGAGGGGGAGACGTAGGTGAGGTGGGAACATTGGCAGTGTGTAAGAGTTAGGGGTACGATGCACTTCCATTGGACGGCTAAGTGGCCAGATACAGGCGTCCGCTCCTTATAAAGGTGTCCGGATATGAGGAGTAGGAAAGAAGTGAGGCGTGGGGGAGGTGGGAATAATGGCGGAGTATAACGGTTATGTGTACATTTTCATCCACTTGGGTGGTGGAGTGGCCACATACTTGCATCCGTTCCTTGTTAAATGACAAGTTGGTGGAGTGGCCAGTAACATGCTTAATTTCCTTGTTAAGGGGTCAAGTTGGGAGGAGGTGGGAGGAGTGAGGAATTGGGAAGGTTGGTTATATGAAAGCATTAGGGGTACAATGCTCTTCCACGAAGTGCTGGAATGGCCATAAACATTCGTTCCATGTTATGGGGTTGGAAGAAGTGGGGCAGGTAGAAAAATTGACAGTTTTATGGGTTGGAGGTACGATGGTCTTCTTCGGGGTGGTAGAATGGCCAGATACAAGCGTCCGTTCCTTGTTAACAGCTGGGGTGGCAATGTGGCTAGCTGGGTGGTGGCGTGGATCCGAGATGGTCGAGTTGGGCGCATTGGGTAGTGAGGTGGTTGGGATGCTTCCATAATGGTCGATTGGTTGGAATTACTAACAAAGTAAGTCCATGATGAATGAGGTGGGTGGAATGGCTAAATTTGGGTGAAATAGCTTGAAGTGTGAAGTAAAGCGTTCATGTCCGTGTGCGGGTCTCTCCGTCTTGCGGTCTAGTAAGTAACAGCGGAATGGCTAGCGAGATGGGTCCGTGATGGGTGAGTTGGGCGGGGTGGTTAGATATGGGAGGAATAACTTGAGGTGAGAAGTAAAGGGGTTAAGTCCGTGTGTGGTCTCACAGCCGTGTGGTCCAATGGTGAGGAGTGGGTGTGTCTGATATCCTCCTCTTCTTCTTCTTCCTCTTTCTTTCTGTCCAACTATCTGTCTCTCCCTGACATGCTTATGAGGATACCAAAAAGAATAACAGTCGAAGCGGAGTTTCAAACCCAGTGGCCGGTCTACAGCGAGAGACTGAGACAGCTGGGCTGAATCCGAAGTCGATCAACTCATGTGTACGCCTCAGCTTGCCGCACACTGAACGAGGGTCTACAATTTACGCTGCCCGCGTTGACATCGATGGCTGCCGGCAATAAAAAGAAAGGGTCATAAACCGGGTCGTATACAACTGTACACATCCATAAAACCAGCTATGAACAGCAATCTGTATATTTACTCGCCAGTTGAGCTACCTGGCCTGCAACAAACAGGGTCAAATATACCAGTATGTTGTATTAAGATCAGCTCATCATCAACATCGTCGGCCATGTCGATAATTGTATGCGGACATGTTCTACCCATCTTATAAGATTAGAGCAGTCTCAGATCAATCTTTTATATTATACTTGTATACTATGTTTAGAAGACATCCAGGCACATATTTATTTGCCCCCCCCCCCCCTTTTCCTTGTTGCCATTAACATTTTAAGTTTACTTTCCTCATAACATGTATAATTAAAGTTTTTACTGTCTACAGCTAATTTCTCTAATCAGTTAACAATTTTTCATTTGCTTGCCGTTGGACTTTCAATGTCATCGTGTTATTAGCATCATCATCATCATCATCATCATCATCATCATCATCATCATCATCATCATCATCATCATCATCATCATCATCATCATCATCATCATCATCATCATCATCATCATCATCATCATCATCATCATCATCATCATCATCATCATCATCATCATCATCATCATCATCATCATCATCATCATCATCATCATCATCCATCCATCAATCCATCAATCCATCATCCATCCATACATCCATCCATCCATCCATCATCCATCCATCATCCATCCATCATCCATTCATCATCATCCATCATCATAATCCATCATCATCATCCATCATCATCATCCATCATCATCATCCATCATCATCATCCATCCATCATCATCCATCCATCATCATCCATCCATCATCATCCGTCCATCATTACCCGTCCATCATCATCCATCCATCATCATCCATCCATCATCATCCATCCATCATCATCCATCCATCATAATCCATCCATCATCATTCATCCATCATCATCCATCCATCATCATCCATCCATCATCATTCATCCATCATCATCCATCCATCATCATCCATCCATCATCATCCATCCATCATCATCCATCCATCATCATCCACCCATCATCATCCATCCATCATCATCCATCCATCATCATCCATCCATCATCATCCATCCATCATCATACATCCATCATCATCCACCCATCATCATCCACCCATCATCATCCACCCATCATCATCCACCCATCATCATCCACCCATCATCATCCACGCATCATCATCCACCCATCATCATCCACCCATCATCATCCACCCATCATCATCCACCCATCAACATCCACCCATCATCATCCACCCATCATCATCTACCCATCATCATCCACCCATCATCATCCACCCATCATCATCCATCCATCATAGTCCACCCATCATCATCCATCATCATCATCATCATCATCCATCCATCATCATCCATCCATCAACATTCATCCATCCTTCCTCATTCATCCATCCATCATCATCCATCCATCATCATCCATCCATCATCATCCATCCATCATCATCCATCCATCTTCATCCATCCATCTTCATCCATCCATCTTCATCCATCTACCATCATCCATCCATCATCATCCATCCATCATCATCCATCCATCATCATCCATCCATCATCATCCATCCATCATCATCCATCCATCATCATCATCATCCATCCATCATCATCATCCATCCATCCATCATCATCATCATCCATCCATCATCATCCATCCATCATCATCATCCATCAATCATCATCCATCCATCATCATCCATCCATAATCACCCATCCATCATCACCCATCCATCATCACCCATCCCTCATCATCCATCCCTCATCATCCATCCTTCATCATCCATCCCTCATCATCCATCCCTCATCATCCATCCCTCATCATCCATCCATCATCATCCATCCATCATCATCCACCCATCATCATCTACCCATCATCATCCACCCATCATCATCCACCCATCATCATCCACCCATCATCATCATCCACCCATCATCATCCACCCATCATCATCCACCCATCATCATCCACCCATCATCATCCACCCATCATCATCCACCCATCATACTCCACCCATCATCATCCACCCATCATCATCCACCCATCATCATCCACGCATCATCATCCACCCATCATCATCCACCCATCATCATCCACCCATCATCATCAACCCATCATCATCCACCCATCATCATCCACCCATCATCATCCACCCATCATCATCCACCCATCATCATCCACCCATCATCATCCACCCGTCATCATCCATCCGTTATCATCCATCCATCCATCATCCATCATCATCACCATCCATCATCATCATCCATCCATCATCATCCATCCATCATCATCCATCCATCATCATCCATCCATCATCCATCCATCATCATCCATCCATCATCCATCCATCATCATCCATCCATCATCATCCATCCATCATCATCCATCCATCATCCATCCATCATCCATCCATCATCCATCCATCATCCATCAATCATCATCAATCATCATCAATCATCATCAATCATCATCATCATCATCACTATGTGTCAGCTCGATACAAGTGGGTTGTCATGATTCACCATTTCACTCGAGCACCCGAGTCGTTGAGCAGCTCAGTGCTCTTGTCTCGATTATTTCAAGTTGGCAACCCACCCATGTCTCTACTTCTATGTCTTTGAAGTTCATCCAATGTAATAACCCAAGAAACTCGAAATGTTCCACCACCGCAATTGTTTCCTCATTATCATATATTTCTTTCTTCACATTAGATTATCTGTATGCACCCGAAGTATTTTATATAAGGACCATTTAACAGGTATTGAAGTGTATTGGTTATATAGCGCTGGTCCATACATTGTCTTATAGACGCCGCTCCATGGTTGTAGTGGTCAATATCAAATCGACAATACCCTCGGAGTTTCTTTTCTGCTCTTTCCATATGTGCTCCACATGTAAATGTAAGTGTGTATGTGTATGTATATACCCAATACACTCCAATACATGTTAAAGGGCCCTTGTATAAAATGCTTCGGGTGCATACAGATAAACTAATATGAAGAAAGAAATATATGATAATGAGGAAAATTTCGAGTATCTTGGGTTATTACATTGGATGCCAAGGGGGCTGAGTGGTCTCGAGGTATGGTGTCCGCCTCGAGTGCTGGAGGTCCCGGGTTCAGGCCCCGGTGAGGACCGGGATTTATTTAAAAAATGCACCTGGACTTCCAGTAATAAAATTTCCCCTGGTCTCTGGGTAGTGAGATCGGACGCCCGTGTGTATTGCTTGCGCAAGTAAAAAATCCCTTGGCAGTTGGAAATCGAAAAAGAGTAGCCTAACGGCGCTGCCCGGGCAAAATTTCGAGTTAAAAATCTACCCAAAGTATTTCAGGATCCTCGCCGATGCAATTCGTGCATTGAGCTGAGTTTCTCCAGACTCAGGTTTGAGTTAGGAGGGAAAACGGAGCACCTATGGGTTAAACCGTGTGCCATGATGTTGATCCAACGACTAAACTAAACTAAACTAATTGGATGCCCTTCAAAGGCATAGAAGTAGAAAGCTGGATGGGTTGCCAAATTCACATAAGCGACACAAGAACACTGAGCTGCTCCACGACTCTGGTGCTCGAGTGAAATGGTGAATCATGACCGCCCACCTTTACCGGTCTGGCACATGATGATGACTTCATCGAGAGAGCCCACGAAATGCTGGACTTTTTCCGCAGACGGTCCTACCCAGAGGACGTCTTGTCCACAGCTTTCTGTTGCATAACCCAGGTCACGCGGGAAATGTCCCTCGCCAAACATATGCGACCTCCGAACAATGAACCCAAGCTTATCCTCACCTTCCATCCACATGCCTATGTCATCAAGCACATTTTCCTGAGACACTGGTCCATCTTGGAATCCGATCCAACCACTCGTGAGGTATTCTCCAATGGTCCCAGGGTAATTTTCCGCCGTAACCAGAGCCTCAGAGACCACCTTGTGCATAGTCGCCTCCCCACGGTTACTTCATCCGTGGGCACATTCGAATGCCATCGTATGAACTGTCTGACATGCCCATACGTTGTTCAGACACCAGAAATTGCATTTCCCCGAGGCACCTTCACCTTGAAAGATTCTTTCACTTGTACATCCCGCAATCTGATTTATGTTATCATCTGCAAACGATGTGACATGAAATACATTGGCCAAACGGGCAGACGTCTTGCTGATCGTTTTAGAGAACACCTCAGAGTCATCAATCAGGGCGCTGACAAACCTGTCCCCAACAATTTCAATTCCTCCAACCATAATGGAGCCGACGATGCATGCGTCACCGCATTAAAACCCTGCTTCTCCAATAGCTCAGTCAGACTTTAAATTGAATGCCAGCTAATCAACAATCTGGGATTTATCCATCCAGCAGGTATCAATACTGTTGTGACGCTACGGTATAACTGTGGCATCTTCCCCTATTGTTTACACTATCTATCACTATGCTGCCCCCCCCCCCCCCATATCTAGACCTAACTGTCCCCACATCCCTATATTTTCATAGCAGACTGTTCACATACTTTTGGCTACTTAAATCCTTCTTGGCAACCCATTTTTAATTCTAGCCAACGAGCGCCTTCGCAGCTTGCTAAGTCACATTTTCTGCCCCACACGGCATAGTGAGGGGTCGTGTGTGTGTTTTTTTCGTTGTTTGCTGTATTTCGTTGTTAGCTATGTGTTGTCATTGACAAAGATTCTGAGAATCGAAACGTCTGTGTGTCGTATTGTACGCGTTCGTGTGTATTTTATGTTATTTTATTATTCATTTTATATATTTATTGAGTGCTTCTGATTTCGGATTTTCACCTGTATTTCGTGATACGTGGATCTCCTTGTAAGGTATGTGAAACTTTGTTGTTGTTTAGTACGTTTTTTCTCGCAGGAGTTTAATATACCTATTTGTTTCCAATTCATATTATCATATCCTGTTGTAGCCGCTGCATTTTCTTTCTATTCCATATAAATTGATTAGAGAAATTAGCTGTAGACAGTGAAAACATTATTTAGACACGTTATGAGGAAAGTAAACTTAGAAGCTTAATGAAAACAAGGGGGACGCAAAGAAATATGTACCTGGATGTGTTATCAGCATAGTATACAAGTATAATAAAAAAGATTGATCTGAGACTACTTTGATCTTATCAGATGTGTAACAAGACCCCCGGGGCTTGGAGAGGTATGTTACTATAGTTAATATCCCCAGCCTTTGCTCCGACCACCCCAATAGGACTTTACATCTACAAGGCCCCACACAAGCCGGGACAGCTGACCTTTCCCTCCCCACTTATGGATTCCTACCCACAGGGGGCTCGGACAAGACAACAGTCATACTAATACTCAAAGCCATGCTAAATAAGCAAAATTTAATTTCTGAATACGTTAACTGCAACTCAGAGAAGGATGGCTGAAAGCTAGGATAGAAGACACTATGTACACGATAAGATCTTCCGATGATCCGTCTTCATCACAGAGCATGTGACTTCAGTTCGTGAGGTTGTCCTGTCGTAGTTAACAACTCACCCGAGGAACCTCCAGTGTAAAGGAACTCCAAGGCATAGACCCTTCCAAAGTTCTCTCCTCCCACTGTGAGCAAGATCTCGGACTAGTCAGGCGAAAGACTAATGCCTGACAGACACTTTTAACGTTCGAGGATCCTCACATCGATGACGTAATAAATCACAAGTTCCTCTCTGCTGCTGACAGTCTGGCTGACACTAGAATCCTAGCTGTCCCCAACTGAAGAAAAGTACTGTAGCACAATACACATATATATAAGAGCCGGGTTGCACTTCTGACTCTCAGGTTAATGTGAAACACTTATCAGCAACCTATAACTGGAGCGCTGGCTCCATATTACCACAATGTCACAATTGCATGATCCAACAGGTGAAGGTACGAACTCAATCATATTCACATGTCACTTTCGTAAACAGTTCTATATGTATCAACTACCTTCACAGCCTACAATGTCTTTGTCCACCAACACCTAGGAATTGGGTAGATCCCTACCCAACCAAGAATGTCACTACGGTGTTTACTAGACTCGTCAATCACTGGGTTAGGTCACTTGACCACATTCGGCTTCAGTAAGGATCACAACTGTAGATTCACACCATAGTTTACATGAAGTTATACCTCGTCTACCTTGTCGTTTACGGCCTCCCTGTCTCCCCCCTCACCCCCCCCCCCCCCGCCGTCGCTTTGTTAGGTTGATTAACCTCCTCACGGAGCACAAACAATGTTCCGCCATGTTGAAAACTCAAACACCACCGAAACACACATTGCGAAAATTCATTCAAGGATTGCTTCGCTCAGATGCACAAACTCCGTAGCATAGGCAAAGATCTTGAGAAGAAACTCCTGATTTACATCCTGGCGCACACATTACACGCAGGAGATGAAACTAGCCATCTCTTACGCGAAAAAGGGAGCGGTCAAAATACAAAACGAACCGTCCGCCGATATCGTGACCGAAACTCCATGTCAAGTTCCTTGACCGGAACACCTGATGTCCGTGTAAAATGTAGAAATCATTTTCTAAACTGAGGTAGTGTAATTTCCATCATTTCAGAATGTAGTGGTGGGAATTTTGGTCTAAATTGCAACCAATCGTGCAGCTCGAATTGTGAGACATCCGGCCAGGCAGGTGTGTCCTCGTGTGACACTAAGACTGGGGCCTGCACCAAGGGGTGTCAGAGTGGGTTCACTGGAGCCATGTGTGGAGACGGTATGTATGATATTGTATGCCTTTGCCTGTAATATACTGAATATATGTACTGCCTTTTGATAATCGTACAATAGGTATTTGCATTTTTGGTTTTATACAAAGCCATCGACTTATTCCTCTGTCTTGTATCTCTCAATGGCGCATATCCCCAAAAGCATCATAGTAGGCAAGATTCATGGGAATAAAACAATTAAAGTGTATGCTTCCATTCTCCTGGCTTGTGCGGAAAAAATGTGCACATCAAGAAAAGGGCACTTTTTTGGTACAATCCAAGAAACATTCAAAAGGTCAGTTCACGATATAGATACGGGTAGTGAATAGTTTAAGATATGGATAAGGAAGGTGAAATAATTATATATATATATATATATATATATTATATATATATATATATATATATATATATATATATATATATATATATATATATATATATATATATATATATATATATATATATATATATATATATATATATATATATATATATACATATATTCATTGGCACCTTTCCGTCTTGACAGACGATAGTTTGTGTACATTGTGCTTGAAAAAGGCTTAATAACTACGATCCATGGCGGTGGCGAGTGTGGCTGGTAAGGCCAATTCTTGCTGCAAATGTTTGCCCACAGTAGGTGCATGTGAAAACATGGTCATTTCCACCATTTTGCACCATCTTACGTCTCTCACGCTCTGTGTGTGCTTTATCTGCAATCATTTTCTCCTTTGTCTTTATTCCGTTTCTGATAGTTGCCCTCCATTCAACACGTTCAGCGGCGACGTGGTCCCAATGTGCATTATCAATGCCTGTATCAATCATGTCTCGCTTACACACATCTTTGTATCGTAGTAGAGGCCGACCCTGAGATCTCCTACCCGTCTGTAATTCACCAAAAAAGATGTCCTTTGGTATTCTACATCCTCCATCCTCCTAACGTGTCCTATCCATCTAAGTCTACGAAGACTGAGCATGGAATACACCGTCACACAACCTGATCTTTCCAATACTTCAGTATTTGTGATTTTGTCTTGCCACTTAATACCAAGTATTCTTCGCAGACACCGCATATGAAAGCTGTTTAAACGTTTCTCTTGGCGTGAGTAAGTTGTCCAGGTTTCACTGCCATAAAGAAGAGTACTAAGGACACAGGCTTGGTAGAACGAGGACTTTTGTTTTGGCAGTAAGCTTCCTGTTCTCCCAGACTCTTTTTGCTAACATGTTCATTGTTGTTGCTGCCTTGCAAATCCTGATGTTGATTTCCTGATCAAGGGATAATTTGCTATTTACCTCTGATCCTAGATATGTAAAATGGTCTACTATCTCCAGTTCGGCGTCGTCAATAAAGATTGATGGTACACCATGTGCACCTTGTGACATAATCTGTGTCTTCTTTTTGTTAATTGTTAAACCAAATTCAGAGTATATTTATATATATATATATATATATATATATATATATATATATATATATATATATATATATATATATATATATATATATATAGTTGTGTGTGTGTGTGTGTGTGTGAAGAGAGAAAAAAGTACACATAAGGAAAAAGACCACTGTATAAATAAAAAAGACAACACTATATAGATGAGGAAAGAGAACAATGTATACATAATTAAAGAGACCACTGTCTAAATACGAAAGAAACATTATATAAATAAGGGATAGAAGACACGATATCAGGACGGGGAAAGAACACTATATAAATAAGAAAAGAGAACACTAAATATTAAAGGGAAGAGAACACTATATTGGTATGGATAAAGAACACTATATAAACAAGGAATGATAAATTTTACAAATAAGGAAGCAGAACACTATGAAAATAAGAGAAGAGAAAACTATATAAATATATAAATACGGAAAGACAACACCATATACATAAGGAATTATAACACTATATATATAAGGAAAGAGAACACTATATAAATAAGGAAAAGAACACTACACAAATAAGGAAAAAGAACACTATATACATAAGGAAACAACCACTACATAAATAAGGAAAGAGAACACTATATAAATAAGGAAAAGAACACTACACAAATAAGGAAAAAGAACACTATATACATAAGGAAACAACCACTACATAAATAAGGAAAGAGAACACTATATAAATAAGGAAAAGAACACTACACAAATAAGGAAAAAGAACACTATATAAATAAGGAAAAGAACACTACACAAATAAGGAAAGAGAACACTATATAAATAAGGAAAATAACACTACACAAATAAGGAAAAAGAACACTATATACATAAGGAAACAACCACTACATAAATAAGGAAAGAGAACACTATATAAATGAAGGAAAAGAACACTACACAAATAAGGACCTTATTTATATATCGTTCTCTTTCATTATTTATGTAGTGTACTTTTCTTGATTTATATAGTGCTCTTTTCATTATTTATATATTCTCCTCTCTCCTTATTTGTGTAGTGTTCTTTTCCTTATTTATATAGTGTTCTCTTTCCTTATTTATGTAGCGTACTTTTCTTTATTTATATAGTGCTCTTTTCATTATTTATATATTCTCCTCTCTCCTTATTTGTGTAGTGTTCTTTTCCTTATTTATATAGTGTTCTCTTTCCTTATTTATGTAGTGGTTGTTTCCTTATGTATATAGTGTTCTTTTTCCTTATTTGTGTAGTGTTATTTTTCTTATTTATATAGTGTTCTCTTTCCTTATATATATAGTGTTATAATTCCTTATGTATATGGTGTTCTCTTTCCGTATTTATATATTTATATAGTTTTCTCTTCTCTTATTTTCATAATGTTCTGCTTCCTTATTTGTAAAATTTATCATCCCTTGTTTATATAGTGTTCTTTATCCATACCAATATAGTGTTCTCTTCCCTTTAATATTTAGTGTTCTCTTTTCTTATTTATATAGTGTTCTTTCCCCGTCCTGATATCGTGTCTTCTATCCCTTATTTATATAATGTTTTCTTTTCGTATTTAGACAGTGGTCTCTTTAATTATGTATACATTGTTCTCTTTCCTCATCTATATAGTGTTGTCTTTTTTATTTATACAGTGGTCTTTTTCCTTATGTGTACTTTTTTCTCTCTTCACACACACACACACACACACACACACGCACACACATATATATATATATATATATATATATATATATATATATATTATATATATATATATATATATATATATTATATATATATATATATATATATATATATATATATATATATATATATAAATATACTCTGAATTTGGTTTAACAATTAACAAAAAGAAGACACAGATTATGTCACAAGGTGCACATGGTGTACCATCAATCTTTATTGACGACGCCGAACTGGAGATAGTAGACCATTTTACATATCTAGGATCAGAGGTAAATAGCAAATTATCCCTTGATCAGGAAATCAACATCAGGATTTGCAAGGCAGCAACAACAATGAACATGTTAGCAAAAAGAGTCTGGGAGAACAGGAAGCTTACTGCCAAAACAAAAGTCCTCGTCTACCAAGCCTGTGTCCTTAGTACTCTTCTTTATGGCAGTGAAACCTGGACAACTTACTCACGCCAAGAGAAACGTTTAAACAGCTTTCATATGCGGTGTCTGCGAAGAATACTTGGTATTAAGTGGCAAGACAAAATCACAAATACTGAAGTATTGGAAAGATCAGGTTGTGTGACGGTTTATTCCATGCTCAGTCTTCGTAGACTTAGATGGATAGGACACGTTAGGAGGATGGTTGATGTAGAATACCAAAGGACATCTTTTTTGGTGAATTACAGACGGGTAGGAGATCTCAGGGTCGGCCTCTACTACGATACAAAGATGTGTGTAAGCGAGACATGATTGATACAGGCATTGATAATGCACATTGGGAGCACGTCGCCGCTGAACGTGTTGCATGGAGGGCAACTATCAGAAACGGAATAAAGACAAAGGAGAAAATGATTGCAGATAAAGCACACACAGAGCGTGAGAGACGTAAGATGGTGCAAAATGGTGGAAATGACCATGTTTTCACATGCACCTACTGTGGGCAAACATTTGCAGCAAGAATTGGCCTTACCAGCCACACTCGCCACCGCCATGGATCGTAGTTATTAAGCCTTTTTCAAGCACAATGTACAAAACTATCGTCTGTCAAGACGGAAAGGTGCCAATGAATATATGTATATATATATATATATATATATATATATATATATATATATATATATATATATATATATATATATATATATATATATATATATATATATATATATATGTATATATATGTATATATATATATATATATATATATATATATATATATATATATATATATATATATATATATATATATATATATATTTCACCTTCCTTATCCATATCTTAAACTATTCACTACCCGTATCTATATCGTGAACTGACCTTTTGAATGTTTCTTGGATTGTACCAAAAAAGTGCCCTTTTCTTGATGTGCACATTTTTTCCGCACAAGCCAGGAGAATGGAAGCATACACTTTAACTGTTTTATTCCCATGAATCTTGCCTACTATGATGCTTTTGGGGATATGCGCCATTGAGAGATACAAGACAGAGGAATAAGTCGATGGCTTTGTATAAAACCAAAAATGCAAATACCTATTGTACGATTATCAAAAGGCAGTACATATATTCAGTATATTACAGGCAAAGGACATACAATATCATACATACCGTCTCCACACATGGCTCCAGTGAACCCACTCTGACACCCCTTGGTGCAGGCCCCAGTCTTAGTGTCACACGAGGACACACCTGCCTGGCCGGATGTCTCACAATTCGAGCTGCACGATTGGTTGCAATTTAGACCAAAATTCCCACCACTACATTCTGAAATGATGGAAATTACACTACCTCAGTTTAGAAAATGATTTCTACATTTTACACGGACATCAGGTGTTCCGGTCAAGGAACTTGACATGGAGTTTCGGTCACGATATCGGCGGACGGTTCGTTTTGTATTTTGACCGCTCCCTTTTTCGCGTAAGAGATGGCTAGTTTCATCTCCTGCGTGTAATGTGTGCGCCAGGATGTAAATCAGGAGTTTCTTCTCAAGATCTTTGCCTATGCTACGGAGTTTTTGTGCATCTGAGCGAAGCAATCCTTGAATGAATTTTCGCAATGTGTGTTTCGGTGGTGTTTGAGTTTTCAACATGGCGGAACATTGTTTGTGCTCCGTGAGGAGGTTAATCAACCTAACAAAGCGACGGCGGGGGGGGGGGGGGGGGGGGGGGGGTGAGGGGGGAGACAGGGAGGCCGTAAACGACAAGGTAGACGAGGTATAACTTCATGTAAACTATGGTGTGAATCTACAGTTGTGATCCTTACTGAAGCCGAATGTGGTCAAATGACCTAACACAGTGATTGACGAGTCTAGTAAACACCGGAGTGACATTCTTGGTTGGGTAGGGATCTACCCAATTCCTAGGTGTTGGTGGACAAAGACATTGTAGGCTGTGAAGGTAGTTGATACCTATAGAACTGTTTACGATAGTGACATGTGAATATGATTGAGTTCTATCATTCACCTGTTGGATCATGCAATTGTGACATTGTGGTAATATGGAGCCAGCGCTCCAGTTATAGGTTGCTGATAAGTGTTTCACATTAACCTGAGAGTCAGAAGTGCAACCCGGCTCTTATATATATGTGTATTGTGCTACAGTACTTTTCTTCAGTTGGGGACAGCTAGGATTCTAGTGTCAGCCAGACGTCAGCAGCGGAGAGGAACTTGTGATTTATTACGTCATCGAGTGAGGATCCTCGAACGTTAAAAGTGTCTGTCAGGCCATAGTCTTTCGCCTGACTAGTCCGAGATCTTGCTCACAGTGGGAGGAGAGAACTTTGGAAGGGTCTATGCCTTGGAGTTCCTTTACACTGGAGGTTCCTCGGGTGAGTTGTTAACTACGACAGGACAACCTCACGAACTGAAGTCACATGCTCTGTGATGAAGACGGATCATCGGAAGATCTTATCGTGTACATAGTGTCTTCTATCCTAGCTTTCAGCCATCCTTCTCTGAGTTGCAGTTAACGTATTCAGAAATTAAATTTTGCTTATTTAGCATGGCTTTGAGTATTAGTATGACTGTTGTCTTGTCCGAGCCCCCTGTGGGTAGGAATCCATAAGTGGGGAGGGAAAGGTCAGCTGTCCCGGCTTGTGTGGGGCCTTGTAGATGTAAAGTCCTATTGGGGTGGTCGGAGCAAAGGCTGGGGATATTAACTATAGTAACATACCTCTCCAAGCCCCGGGGGTCTTGTTACACATCTGATAAGATCAAAGTAGTCTCAGATCAATCTTTTTTATTATACTTGTATACCACGCTTTCCGGCATGGCACATGATTGATTGATTGATACTATGCTGATAACACATCCAGGTACATATTTCTTTGCGTCCCCCTTGTTTTAAGCTTCTAAGTTTACTTTCCTCATAACGTGTCTAAATAATGTTTTCACTGTCTACAGCTAATTTCTCTAATCAATGTATATGGAATAGAAAGAAAAAGCAGCGGCTGCAGCAGGATATGATATGAATTGGAAACATATAGGTATATTAAACTCCTGCGAGAAAAAACGTACTAAACAA
Organism: Cepaea nemoralis; assembly: GCA_014155875.1. Taxonomy (NCBI): domain Eukaryota; kingdom Metazoa; phylum Mollusca; class Gastropoda; order Stylommatophora; family Helicidae; genus Cepaea; species Cepaea nemoralis. The sequence goes on along the minus strand of JACEFZ010013977.1, from coordinate 460,421 downwards.
CAACAAAGTTTCACATACCTTACAAGGAGATCCACGTATCACGAAATACAGGTGAAAAATCCGAAATCAGAAGCACTCAATAAATATATAAAATGAATAATAAAATAACATAAAATACACACGAACGCGTACAATACGACACACAGACGTTTCGATTCTCAGAATCTTTGTCAATGACAACACATAGCTAACAACGAAATACAGCAAACAATGAAAAAACACACACGCGACCCCTCACTATGCCGTGTGGGGCAGAAAATGTGACTTGGCCAGCTGCGAAGGCGCTCGTTGGCTAGAATTAAAAATGGGTTGCCAAGAAGAATTTAAGTAGCCAAAAATATGTGAACAGTCTGCTATGAAAATATAGGGATGTGGGGACAGTTAGGTCTAGATATGGGGGGGGGGGGGGCAGCATAGTGATAGATAGTGTAAACAATAGGGGAACATGCCACAGTTATACCGTAGCGTCCACAACAGTATTGATACCTGCTGGATGGATGCATCCCAGATTGTTGATTAGCTGGCATTCAATTTAAAGTCTGACTGAGCTATTGGAGAAGCAGGGTTTTAATGCGGTGACGCATGCATCGTCGGCTCCATTATGGTTGGAGGAATTGAAATGGTTGGGGACAGGTTTGTCAGCGCCCTGATTGATGTCTCTGAGGTGTTCTCTAAAACGATCAGCAAGACGTCTGCCCGTTTGGCCAGTGTATTTCATGTCACATCGTTTGCAGATGATAACATAAATCAGATTGCGGGATGTACAAGTGAAAGAATCTTTCAAGGTGAAGGTGCCTCGGGGAAATGCAATCTCTGGTGTCTGAACAACGTATGGGCATGTCAGACAGTTCATACGATGACATTCGAATGTGCCCACGGATGAAGTAACCGTGGGGAGGCGACTATGCACAAGGTGGTCTCTGAGGCTCTGGTTACGGCGGAAAATTACCCTGGGACCATTGGAGAATACCTCACGAGTGGTTGGATCGGATTCCAAGATGGACCAGTGTCTCAGGAAAATGTGCTTGATGGACATAGGCATGTGGATGGAAGGTGAGGATAAGCTTGGGTTCATTGTTCGGAGGTCGCATATGTTTGGCGAGGGACATTTCCCGCGTGACCTGGGTTATGCGACAGAAAGCTGTGGACAAGACGTCCTCTGGGTAGGACCTGTCTGCGGAAAAAAGTCCAGCATTTCGTGGGCTCTCTCGATGAAGTCATTATCATGTGCCAGACCGGTAAAGGTGGGCGGTCATGATTCACCATTTCACTCGAGCACCAGAGTCGTGGAGCAGCTCAGTGTTCTTGTGTCGCTTATGTGATTTGGCAACCCATCCAGCTTTCTACTTCTATGCCTTTGAAGGGCATCCAATTAGTTTAGTTTAGTTTAGTCGTTTGATCAACATCATGGCACACGGTTTAACCCATAAGGTGCTCCGTTTTCCCTCCTAACTCAAACCTGAGTCTGGAGAAACTCAGCTCAATGCACGAAATCCGTTGCATCGGCGAGGATCCTGAAATACTTTGGGTAGATTTTTTAACTCAGAAATTTTGCCCGGGCAGCGCCGTTAGGCTACTCTTTTTCGATTTCCAACTGCCAAGGGATTTTTACTTGCGCAAGCAATTCACACGGGCGTCCGATCTCACTACCCAGAGACCAGGGGAAATTTTATTACTGGAAGTCCAGGTGCATTTTTTAAATAAATCCCGGTCCTCACCGGGGCCTGAACCCGGGACCTCCAGCACTCGAGGCGGACACCATACCTCGAGACCACTCAGCCCCCTTGGCATCCAATGTAATAACCCAAGATACTCGAAATTTTCCTCATTATCATATATTTCTTTCTTCATATTAGTTTATCTGTATGCACCCGAAGCATTTTATACAAGGGCCCTTTAACATGTATTGGAGTGTATTGGGTATATACATACACATACACACTTACATTTACATGTGGAGCACATATGGAAAGAGCAGAAAAGAAACTCCGAGGGTATTGTCGATTTGATATTGACCACTACAACCATGGAGCGGCGTCTATAAGACAATGTATGGACCAGCGCTATATAACCAATACACTTCAATACCTGTTAAATGGTCCTTATATAAAATACTTCGGGTGCATACAGATAATCTAATGTGAAGAAAGAAATATATGATAATGAGGAAACAATTGCGGTGGTGGAAAATTTCGAGTTTCTTGGGTTATTAAATTGGATGAACTTCAAAGACATAGAAGTAGAGACATGGGTGGGTTGCCAACTTGAAATAATCGAGACAAGAGCACTGAGCTGCTCAACGACTCGGGTGCTCGAGTGAAATGGTGAATCATGACAACCCACTTGTATCGAGCTGACACATAGTGATGATGATGATGATGATTGATGATGATTGATGATGATTGATGATGATTGATGGATGATGGATGGATGATGGATGGATGATGGATGGATGATGGATGGATGATGATGGATGGATGATGATGGATGGATGATGATGGATGGATGATGGATGGATGATGATGGATGGATGATGATGGATGGATGATGATGGATGGATGATGATGGATGGATGATGATGGATGGATGATGATGATGGATGGTGATGATGATGGATGATGATGATGGATGATGGATGGATGGATGATGACGGGTGGATGATGATGGGTGGATGATGATGGGTGGATGATGATGGGTGGATGATGATGGGTGGATGATGATGGGTGGATGATGATGGGTTGATGATGATGGGTGGATGATGATGGGTGGATGATGATGGGTGGATGATGATGCGTGGATGATGATGGGTGGATGATGATGGGTGGATGATGATGGGTGGGTATGATGGGTGGATGATGATGGGTGGATGATGATGGGTGGATGATGATGGGTGGATGATGATGGGTGGATGATGATGGGTGGATGATGATGATGGGTGGATGATGATGGGTGGATGATGATGGGTGGATGATGATGGGTAGATGATGATGGGTGGATGATGATGGATGGATGATGATGGATGGATGATGAGGGATGGATGATGAGGGATGGATGATGAGGGATGGATGATGATGGATGGATGATGAGGGATGGATGATGAGGGATGGGTGATGATGGATGGGTGATGATGGATGGGTGATTATGGATGGATGATGATGGATGGATGATGATTGATGGATGATGATGATGGATGGATGATGATGGATGGATGATGATGATGATGGATGGATGGATGATGATGATGGATGGATGATGATGATGGATGGATGATGATGGATGGATGATGATGGATGGATGATGATGGATGGATGATGATGGATGGATGATGATGGATGGATGATGGTAGATGGATGAAGATGGATGGATGAAGATGGATGGATGAAGATGGATGGATGATGATGGATGGATGATGGATGGAGATGATGATGGATGGATGATGATGGATGGATGAATGAGGAAGGATGGATGAATGTTGATGGATGGATGATGATGGATGGATGATGATGGATGGATGATGATGGATGGATGATGATGGGTGGATTATGATGGATGGATGATGATGGGTGGATGATGATGGGTGGATGATGATGGGTAGATGATGATGGGTGGATGATGATGGGTGGATGTTGATGGGTGGATGATGATGGGTGGATGATGATGGGTGGATGATGATGGGTGGATGATGATGCGTGGATGATGATGGGTGGATGATGATGGGTGGATGATGATGGGTGGATGATGATGGGTGGATGATGATGGGTGGATGATGATGGATGGATGATGATGGATGGATGATGATGGATGGATGAGGATGATGATGATGGGTGGATGATGATGGATGGATGATGATGGATGGATGATGATGGATGGATGAGATGGATGGATGATGATGGATGAATGATGATGGATGGATGATGATGGATGGATGATGATGGATGAATGATGATGGATGGATTATGATGGATGGATGATGATGGATGGATGATGATGGATGGATGAATGATGTGATGGATGATGATGGACGGGTAATGATGGACGGATGATGATGGATGGATGATGATGGATGGATGATGATGGATGGATGATGATGATGGATGATGATGAGGATGATGATGATGGATGATGATGATGGATTATGATGATGGATGATGATGAATGGATGATGGATGGATGATGGATGGATGATGGATGGATGGATGGATTGGATTGATGGATGGATGATGGATTGATGGATTGATGGATGGATGATGATGATGATGATGATGATGATGATTGATGATGATGATGATGATGAGATGATGATGATGATGATGATGATGATGATGATGATGATGATGATGATGATGATGATGATGATGATGATGATGATGATGATGATGATGATGATGATGATGATGATGATGATGATGATGATGATGATGATGATGATGATGATGATGATGATGCTAATAACACGATGACATTGAAAGTCCAACGGCAAGCAAATGAAAAATTGTTAACTGATTAGAGAAATTAGCTGTAGACAGTAAAAACTTTAATTATACATGTTATGAGGAAAGTAAACTTAAAATGTTAATGGCAACAAGGAAAAAGGGGGGGGGGGCAAATAAATATGTGCCTGGATGTCTTCTAAACATAGTATACAAGTATAATATAAAAGATTGATCTGAGACTACTCTAATCTTATAAGATGGGTAGAACATGTCCGCATACAATTATCGACATGGCCGACGATGTTGATGATGAGCTGATCTTAATACAACATACTGGTATATTTGACCCTGTTTGTTGCAGGCCAGGTAGCTAAACTGGCGAGTAAATATACAGATTGCTGTTCATAGCTGGTTTTATGGATGTGTACAGTTGTATACGACCCGGTTTATGACCCTTTCTTTTTATTGCCGGCAGCCATCGATGTCAACGCGGGCAGCGTAAATTGTAGACCCTCGTTCAGTGTGCGGCAAGCTGAGGCGTACACATGAGTTGATCGACTTCGGATTCAGCCCAGCTGTCTCAGTCTCTCGCTGTAGACCGGCCACTGGGTTTGAAACTCCGCTTCGACTGTTATTCTTTTTGGTATCCTCATAAGCATGTCAGGGAGAGACAGATAGTTGGACAGAAAGAAAGAGGAAGAAGAAGAGGGGGATATCAGACACACCCACTCCTCACCATTGGACCACACGGCTGTGAGACCACACACGGACTTAACCCCTTTACTTCTCACCTCAAGTTATTCCTCCCATATCTAACCACCCCGCCCAACTCACCCATCACGGACCCATCTCGCTAGCCATTCCGCTGTTACTTACTAGACCGCAAGACGGAGAGAACCGCACACGGACATGAACGCTTTACTTCACACTTCAAGCTATTTCACCCAAATTTAGCCATTCCACCCACCTCATTCATCATGGACTTACTTTGTTAGTAATTCCAACCAATCGACCATTATGGAAGCATCCCAACCACCTCACTACCCAATGCGCCCAACTCGACCATCTCGGATCCACGCCACCACCCAGCTAGCCACATTGCCACCCCAGCTGTTAACAAGGAACGGACGCTTGTATCTGGCCATTCTACCACCCCGAAGAGACCATCGTACCTCCAACCCATAAAACTGTCAATTTTTCTACCTGCCCCACTTCTTCCAACCCCATAACAATGGAACGAATGTTTATGGCCATTCCAGCACTTCGTGGAAGAGCATTGTACCCCTAATGCTTTCATATAACCCAACCTTCCCAATTCCTCACTCCTCCCACCTCCTCCCAACTTGACCCCTTAACAAGGAAATTAAGCATGTTACTGGCCACTCCACCAACTTGTCATTTAACAAGGAACGGATGCAAGTATGTGGCCACTCCACCACCCAAGTGGATGAAAATGTACACATAACCGTTATACTCCGCCATTATTCCCACCTCCCCCACGCCTCACTTCTTTCCTACTCCTCATATCCGGACACCTTTATAAGGAGCGGACGCCTGTATCTGGCCACTTAGCCGTCCAATGGAAGTGCATCGTACCCCTAACTCTTACACACTGCCAATGTTCCCACCTCACCTACGTCTCCCCCTCAAAATCGATTGTCAACTCGACTATCGTGGCTCCATTCCACCGCTCCGTCTCGTAACAACTAATCGCCATTTTTTTTTTAAATTTTCCAAACCTCCCGGCGAGCCATGACGCCACCCCACCACTTAGCAAGCATGTTTAATGTTCAGACCTCTTCCAAGTCCCCCACCTCAAACTCGATAGTAAACTCGGCCTCCGCGGCTCCACTCCACTACCCCGTCTCTTAACAACGAATCGCCATCATTAAGTATTCCCTTCTCCCCAACCCCAACACTTGACATCAATCTTTAAGATGTCCAACCTCACACAAGCATCCCACATCAAACACAATAATCTACTTTACGCGAGAAAGTTATCCCCCTTCGTATCCCCATCCTCAAAGAGGGGGATAACATGGGAATCCGATTTGTTTTTTGTTGTTTTTTTTTTTTTGGGGGGGGGGGGGGGGGGGGGGGTGTTCCGGGGTGACGTTACTTAGAGCTATATAAGGAAATATTTTGAGGAACAGCCTCTTTCGAATCCCCAAAATCTTGTCCATTACCACGCTCCATACTACTCGTAGGTAGTTCTCTTCCCGTATCTGTATCATGACTTATTCGATTAATTTTATAGTGATTAGTCCAATGCATCAAAGAAGTGTAAATGCTCAGAATTAAATATCAAAATAGCTGACTTTAATTATAAAGTTTTGAATCAACAAGAAGGATGCAGAGTATGGCTTCTACCTGAAGCCGTTGGCACAATGTGGGGTGTCGGGTTTAGTGAGCGCTACCCAACATTCGAGGCTAACAGAAAACACTTATTAGTGTCTACAGTAAAATGGTAGCTCAGTTAAATCTGACTAAGACCTGAAAACAGTCCTACAAAAAATGAAGAAAACCGTGAACCCAAAATAAACATGAATTAGGAACAGGATTTGTCATGAAAAAGAGTTATAGGGGAACGTTCTAAACTTTAAAGCTGTTAATGACAGGATTAGTAAATTACGAATAAAAGGTAAATGGAAAAAATATAACGATGATTAATGTACATGCACCTACTAAAGAGAAGAAGATGATATTAAAAAAAAACTTTTATAATGATCTGGAAGATGTCATAGAAGAAACCCCCAAACAGGACATCCTGATTGTGCTGGGAGACTTCAACGCAAAAAATAGGTTGTGAGCAAACTCATAGAAAATGTTGCCGGTATGGAAAGCCTACATACAACTTCAAATGATAATTGATGGAGAGTCATCAACCTAGTAGAAGCCAAAGGACTGCGGATCAGCAGTACCAGACTGCAAAGAAAGGATATACATAAACAAACTTGGAAATCATGTGACAAGAGAACCTATAATCAAATAGATCACATTTTAATTAACAACAAAAATGCATCAAACATACAACAAGTTAGAAGTTATAGAGGAGCTGAGTGCCACAGCGACAACTTCCTCATTAGAGCAAAATTTAAAATAAAACTTAAGAGAGCTTTCTATGCTAAACTACAAAGGGTACACCCAACATATAACAGAGAAAAACTACAATAAATTACAGTCAAAGAGAAATTTGCAGATGCAATAAAATGGAAACTTGAAATTTTACAACACCCGTTGGAGGAAAGCGTTGACCAAACTTGGTTGATTATCACGAATACAAATCAAACTACCGCAGAAGAATGTCTCGGTGTGTTAACCACGCATAGAAAGAACCTATGATTCGATCAAAAATGTGAAGAAGCAGTCATTCGGAAAAAGGAATGCCAAACAGCTACGGCTAAGTGACATCAACAACATCCAAAATGAAGAGCAATATAGAAATGAATGTAAAGAGGCTACAAAAATAGTTCGGCAGCAGAAGCGAGAATATATGAGTAATATAATCAAAGATATGGAAACTAATCACCAGAAAAACGAATCCAGAAAGTTTTTTAAAGAACTGAAGTCAACGAAACGAGGGCACCAACACAACACATATGGCTTAAAAGACAAAAATTGGAATATGATAAATACCAATGAGTATGTAACACATAGAAAGAATACTTTTTTGATTTACTAAATTGTGAAGCTCCAAGTAATACTTTCCCATAGGAAGAGGTTCTAACGTGTGAACCACAAATTGAAGAACCTGTTTTTGAAGAAATCCTATATGTAATAACACGGCTTAAAAACAATAAGGCAACTGGGGCTGATGGAATTGCTGCTGAATTTATAAAGGCAGGTGGCCATGCATTACATCTAAAGCTATACGAACTAATAATAAAAATCTGGAGGACAGAAGAATTACCCGATGACTGGAAAGAGTCATTATTGATACCTATCTTTAAGAAAGGAGACACGATTGATGTGAAAATTATAGAGGGATATCACTACTGTCCACAAGCTATAAGATACTATTCGCGGTATTAATAAATAGACTAAAACCATATTCAGAAGACGTATTAGGTGACTACCAGGCGGGTTTTAGACAAAACAGATCAACAATAGATCATATATTTATCTTACGTCAAATAGCCGAGAAAAATTGGGAATATAAAAGATAGTTTTAGTTTAGTTTTTAGTTTTAGTCGTTGGTTCAACATCACGGCACACGATTTAACCCATAAGTGCTCCGTTTTCCTCCTAACTCAAACCTTAGTCTGGAGAAACTCAGCTCAATGCACGAACTCCGTTGCATCGGCGAGGATCCTGAAATACTTTGGTAAACAGGCACAACGCAATCACGTCCGGAAAAAAAAACTCCGGATGAACGCAGAAGAGGAAGAAATACCTTGGGTCGATTTTTAACTCGAAATTTTGCCCGGGCAGCGCCGTTAGGCTACTCTTTTTCGATTTCCAACTGCCAGGGGATTTTTTACGTGCGCAACAATAAACACGGGCGTCCGATCTCACTACCCAGAGACCAGGGGAAATTTTATTACTGGAAGTCCAGGTGGATTTTTTAAATAAATCCCGGTCCTCACCGGGGCCTGAACCCGGGACCTCCAGCACTCGAGGCGGACACCATACCTCGAGACCACTCAGCCCCCAACGGAAATATAAAAGAGATCTCCATAACATTTTTGTGGGTTTTAAAAAAGGCTTATGATAGTGCCCATAAGAATAGACTATGGAGTGCTATGCAGGACTTTGGAATACCAAGGAAGTTAATCAACATGGCGAGACTGTATAGAAGATACTTATAATATAGTAATATATAAAGGCAGGAAATCAGACCCCTTCCAAATAACATCTGGCTTGAAACAATGTGATGCACTATCGCCGCTACTCTTCAATCTGGCTCTAGAGAAAGTTGTAAGGAAGGTAAAGGAGGAATGTGATATTGGAGGAACATCCAGGCTACTTGGTTATGCAGATGATATAGATAGTATAGGGGATAATGAACAAAAGTCATCGGAAATATTGACTCACTTAAAGGAAAATGCTCAACAAATGGGGCTGGTTACCAACCAATATAAGGCAGATTATATGGTAATTTCAAGAGAAGGAACGGCTAAAAACTCTGGCCACATACACATAGATAAAATGACCATTAAAAGAACGGAAACATACAAATACCTGGGTACAATCTTCAACTGCTCCAACACAATAAGTGAAGAAATACAAGCTAGAATCAACTCTGGAAATAAGATATACTATGCACTACAACATCTGCTAAAATCAAATGCGCTATCTCGTACCACCAAGATCACAATATACTAAAACACTGATCAGACCAGTTGTGCTGTATGGCTCTCAAACCTGGAGTACAACTAAAGGAGACGAATCCTTGTTACAAACCTTTGAGAACAAGTCTTAAGACGCATCTTTGGGCTCATTAGGGATACACTAAGTGGAGAGTGGAAAGAAGAAGCAACAAAGACATTTATGATCTGTTTAAGTCCCCGCTAATCACTGGTATCTTGAAGGCTAATAGACTGCAATAGCTGGGGCATATAGAAAGAATGGAAGATAATAGGGAAACAAAACTCGCTTACACTCAGGACATAAATGACCGTAGACCCCGAGGTAGACCAAGAAGACGGTGGAAAGATAATATACATACATACCTACAGGCACTTGGAATCAGCGACTGGCAAGAGAAGGTCAACCAAAGAGACGAATGGAGACGGCTTGCATCTGCTGCAAAGAACCTCAATGGCTCGGAATGCTGAAGAAGAAGAAGAGAAGTGAACTGATTAGATACATTAGACGTTGACAATCAACATTATGTTTTGGACACGTAATGAGAATAAAGAAAATAGAGAACTTGATGACAAGTGTCAAGATTGAGGGGGGAAGAACAAGAGGAAGGCAGAGAAGCACATATTTGTATGGCTTGGCCAATTGCAATGGTGGAAACAGGACAGACCTGATCGACTATGGTGATCGTGTGTGATGGCGAAACATAACAGCACGCGCTTATCGGCATGGCACATGATGATGACGAACTGGTCTTTTCCCTTATCTATGCCGTGAACTTATCTCTTGCATGTTCATTGATTGTGCAGGAATATGTTTATCATTGGTAACTAAATTGTCAGTTTATAACATAGTCAGTCAACGTCTGCAGAGTTCATTGACCTCGCTAAATAGATCGGTCTAGAAGATCTTGAAGCTAAGTCGTGGGTGGAACATAATTATGCTCAGTACCTCACGATCAAAGAGAAGTACGAGAGGCATGTGGTGACGCTGACAAGCAGGCTGGGGAGACAAGACAAAAGAAGCTTGAGCTAGAGCCAGAAAATCCACAATTAAAACTTCAGAAAGGTCAAGAAGCCAAACAAGCAGGAAAAAAAGAACATTGAACTAGAGCAAGCAACATTGCAATTAGAACTCCAGAAGAAGAAATCAACCACAGTTTCACCTTGAAATTGAGAAAGAGAAAAGTCCAACCTAGATCAGTTCCAACCCACACACTTGGTGATGATGATGATGATGATGATGATGATGATGATGATGATGATGATGATGATGATGATGATGATGATGATGATGATGATGATGATGATGATGATAATGATGATGATGATAATGCCTTCGCTGAAAACATGTCTATCTTCACATTGGACATAGCAAAGTAGTCAAAGACCAGACATGTGCAGTGTAGCAATAATCAAGTCAAACAACATGATACATACCTTCAGTACATGACGACCCAATGAAGCCAGCCTTACACTGGGTCTGACAGACAGCGTTGTTGTCGCACCTGGGGGTGTTTCTATTTGGGAATGGCTGACAATTATCGCTGCACGTTAAGTTACAATAGTTACCAAGCTTTCCTGCAGGACATGCTGCAAGTTTTAAAATAAAACCGGGTCATATCGGTGAATATACTGTATACTGTATGAGGTGAATATACTGTATACTGTATGAGGTGAATATACTGTATACTGTATGCGGTGAATATACTGTATACTGTATGAACCGGTCTTTCTTCGTAATCCCGTATATCCACGTGAGGAACGTAACCTGCGCGAGAATCGGTAGCGGGGTAACTTACGGGGTATGTGAGTCGGTCGCTCAAAAAGCAATGGCAAACTATGAGCGTAATCTTGCCTAGTACATCAACAGCAGATGAAAAATGCTGGTGTTGACTGCAACGCGACACAAAAAAAACAACAACAACAACTGTATGCTATACAGTAGACAAGTACAGCCACAAACAGGCTTACACAAACAGCATAATCAACATCACAGCAATCGGAGCAAACGGAAGATGCATTCTGGAACGTTAAGATATACCTGTGTGGTGTGGTAAACTTATGAATAACTTTGTCATGTGAAAAGGTATGAAATAAATTTATGGTGCGGTAAAGTTATGGAACAAATGTGTGGCTTGGTAATGTTATGAAATAATGTTGTGGTGTTGGTAAAGTTATGAAATAACTGTGTGGTGTGGAAAAGATGTGAAATAACTTCCGCGTGTGGTAAGTTAACAATTAGTATAATGAGTGGGACGCAGAGGTGTTTCCAAGGCACCAGGGCCGGGTTATATACTGGCCAAGACCTATTGACGCGTCCTCGTCGAGCGTCCTGGGCAACAGGTCCCTTCGGGGTCCTGGCTAAAGTCAGTAGGATTGCCGATTCCTCCGAAGTCGGAGAGTGTCTGCCTGTACGGCGAGGAACCACCAGTCTGCACACCAATAAGCCAGACATGGGACAACGGATACTCACGCAAAACTCAGGTCCGTATGACATCACACTGATGTTGGACAACAGGATGTCTTCCTCCGACATACAGGACTTCGCGTTGGAGCTCAAGCCAACGAACACAAGCAAGCAAGCAGTATAATGAGTCACATAATGAAGATTTCGCTAAGAATTATCATGCAAACGGTTAGGAAGAAGATACAACCCGAAATAGGTGAAGAACAATGTGGATTTGTAGAAGGCAAAGGTACAGTAAATGCTGTGTATATGCTGAGAACAGTAATTGAACGTTCTGTAGAAGTAAACAAAGATCTACACCATTACTTTATTGACTACACAAAGGCTTTCGATAACGTGAGACATGTCGACATGATAAGGATCTTTGAAGATCTACATTTTGACGGAAAAGACCTTAGACGTGTGAATAAAAAACATATTGGAAACAACAAGCTGCCATCAGAATTGATAATGAAGTAGGTCCGTATCAACCTATTAAGAGGGGTTGTGACATAACGTCCCAGTTTGCTCCAGCTTGCAGACGATTATAAATACCTTTTCTAGGAAATAGAAATATTACGTATAAGAGACTGGCAATTCCTTTTATGGTAACGAATGCCAGCGCTCAGATAAAGGCGAGGAATGTGCCAGTAGCTGGAAATAGAAGGGAATAGTTTGGTAAAACTCCAGGCGGGACCAGACATAGTCACTTGAGTCTTGGCCAGCCACTAGAGTAAGATGTGAATTTTTCAGGGAGAGGGTATTGGCCCAGTAGGCCATCATTTTTGCCTCTATGTTGCATTGGTGAGCATACATATGTTTTTTGAATGATAAGATTTGTGTTAGATAGTTAATACAATCTTTGTTTGATATGAGAAGTAATACTACATGTCATGTATGTATTTTGGGTGAGTTTGCTACGGCACCAGTTGCTTCTGTAGAAGAGCCAGACTGAGATTCGACTGGCCATTTCAAAGTCTATACCCCATGATCTTAATCCTCTGCTTACTAATCCTTATCATGCTATGATTACTGATTCATCTTCTTTTGAAGAGTTTGATGTCTCTGTAAATTCTGTACCGTGTCTGCAGAGTTCAATCTATCTTCAATTTTGGTTCACTCTCATCTAGGGAAGAGCCTATCTTTACCGGACTTTTGGTAAAGTATTCAGGTGTTACATAATGCCTTTGTTAAAGATTCAGATCTTGTGCGCATATATATTGTGTGTGTGAATCTTTACTTTATCTGTGTACAGAATATGCCGGGGACGGAACATATATTTTGTGTGTATGACAGCCTGGGGACACAGTTAGATAAGACACCCCATTGCTTTTGTCGGATTTTGGTGGACTCTGTATGTCATTGGCTCAATCATATTTATGAGAACGGTTCACATACCTAAATACTCATTTTTACCTGCCGTAACTCGTGCAGTGGACTTGCCAAAATAACAAGACATTGGAGCCAATATTTCCACAACCCCGACCTTAGTCACACCCCCCGGTCATGTTCTATAACAGATTGTTGTCCTCCCATATAGAGGAGTGTTTGTATGTGTGAGAATATATCTCCATTTGGTGTCTGTGATGTCCTGTTCGTTGTATAGGTAGAAGAGTGAGGTTGGTAGAGTGTTCAGATTACCGGCCCACCTTCCCGCCAAATAGACCCATACGTTACAGGCCCACAGGGGATACTACCCCTCATGATATGAGGTTTGTCCTCAGACTATATGTCTAATTGTTGTCTCTGTGAGTCTTATGAAAATGTATACTAAGCTAGAAGGTTCACGGCTTGTCATTTTTTAATCTTACAGACATTTGAGGCATGAGGGCGTGGGACTTCGTGGCTAAATCTAAATAAAGACATCTTGGCTGAGTCAAATTATGGACAAATTTTACAGTAAACGTTTGGCAGATACTGTTGGAATAGAAATCTTTTGGAAGAGCGAGCTGTCCAAACCAGGAGTCAAGCAGTACGTTTGCACATTGGCATTCCTTTCTAGAACCAACTCAGGCAGTGACAAAGGGAACTCATCCATTGTTATTTTTCTGGTAGCTGTGAGAAAGTCAAGTCAGGGTTACCTCCCTTTGCTTTTGTCATCATGCTTTATACTGCCTGGGCCAAGTGCTGTGGGTGTCATCATATACCCACTAAATAGGTCTGAGAGATGTAGAGAGCCTGCTGTCCGAACTATTAGAGGATCTGTAGAACGCGGTTATCAATTCCAAGTGTAGTCGAAGAAATCAGACGTCTGTCTAGAACCAGTGATGGCCCACTACAGGCGATGTCGTGCAGAGACATCGGGATGTATCTTGATCTACGATGAAAGAATACTAACCCCTATCGGCTAGGTGCCTACTGGAGGTTCTTCAACTGACACCTTTACAACCTCGTCAATAGTCAGTGCTTCAACTTTTCCCGAATGAGGGAGAATGATCCCAATGGGTGAAATCCCTATTTTGTGCAGACTTATTTTACTCTCAAGACGTAAGCTGATCGAGTGGTCCATAATTCAAGCCCCACAACAACAACCTCACCATTCTTATCAAGACCGTTTACATTTGTCGGTTATTTAGATCCCACCATCCAAGGGATTTGTTTATTAATATCATCGATTCTTTATCCACCATCCAATTGATGAGATCAACGTCATTTGTTTCATGTCGCAATCATAGTGTTCAGCACCAAGAGAGCCTTTGTACAGTAACACTGGGTGGAGCCTGGTCAATCGGGTTCTACCATCCAAAGGACTTTAACAACGTCAATGAGTTTATATCCACAATCACAGGTTTAGCATCCAGAGAACCTAGTGTTTTTATCAGTGGCACCTTGTGATGTTTGGTCAGTGCATGGTGAGATGAGCCCATCTATTTCAGCGGTAGAGTACGTGCAGGAGTTAAAAGTTAGAACGGTAGAAGTGTCGTCATATGACTGTTTCTTTTGGAGAATAAAGACAGTTGTAGAGAGGCTCAGTGTGGAGTGAGTATACATTCTCCTGATTGGGAGGATGGGTTTATTCAAGAACTTAATTACAACAATGACACCATCAACAGTCAGATCCCTGATCTAGGATCTGTTTGGTTTTAGTATAATACAATAACACTCCAGAGTGTTGAGTGTATATGGTTATCGAGGAGTAGGTGAGAGAGAGAGAGAAGAGAGAAGAGGAGGAGGTGATAGCTTAGTTAGAATTTAAGTAATTCAGTGAACATGTATTTGTATTGATTAGAAGATTTTGTAATTGGTTTTGGAGACAGGGTCTCGTACTTTCATGTTAGGAGACTTTGGTAATAAAATAGATATATGTTCGTCAGGAGAGTTCTTCATTGTCTACGTGACCAGTGTTACACTGTTTGTTATCGTGGATAAATGTGTTACTGTCTAAATCATAATAAAGCAGAGAAGCCAGTGGGAGGTCGATCAACACACAATCTCAGATGTTTTCAAGGCCAGAATACAACTTGATAGAGATATGTGGTTAAGTGACCTATTCTCTGTTATATTCTTCAGGAGGGTGGTTTATCTTGTAGAGTGGGTGGGGCCTATCCGGCCTATATCTCATTCTTACATCTATAGAGCCAATACTACTCTATTCCTGGAGATGTTTAGAAAAATACTGTCTTGATCAAAAGCCTTATACACGTACCCGTGGCTTTTATTTCCCTAGACACCATTTCATCTGGTATTCACATTTACTACCCCACAGAGGTGTGAGACAGGGATGTATAATGTCTCCAGATCTTTTTTTTTCCCTGTACAGTAAAATTAATTTCATAAATATAGAAGATATGGAAGGAATCAACATTGGGGGACGTTACATCAATAACATTAGATATGCAGATGATACAATCTTGATTGCAGACAATCAACAGGACCTGCAACATTTAGTAGATGCGTTTGTTGCACGCAGTGAACAACTAGGGTTAGAATTGAATAGTAAGAAGTCACATATCATGGTCGTCATTGGAAAGAAGGAAATACCACAATGCAATATACAAGTAAATGGGCATATTCTTAAACAAGTAAATCGGTACAGCTATCTCTGAACAGTCATAACATTTAATGGGAGATGCCTTAAAGACATTAGAACAGGAATTGCTATTGCGAAGGCAGTCTTTTGCAAGATGAAAAACACACTGACCAATAAAAAGATATCAATTGGAACCAGAAAAAGAGTGTTGAAGTGCTACATAGAACCTGCACTATTTTATGGATGTGAAGCGTGGACAATGAGCAGACAAGCTGAAAACATATGCGGTTTCTGAGCAAAATGCAAAGAAAATGGAAAGAATACCATCGACAGACAGAAAAACCAATGAACAAGTCCCTTAAGAAACAAATGAAGATCGTAAACTGATTAGAGGCATTAGACGTAGGCAGTCAAAATTTGTAAGGCATGTTATGAGAAGACGTTACTGGTGATATGGGAGAGATAATCGAGAAAGGAGAGAAACTGGTTGAAAGGGCACATACTATGATATTCTGACACACCTGTTTTCAGCAACACTCCATACATCGTTGGTCAAACAAGTTCCACAATTAGCACTACCACATACTTATCATCAGCCGATTTCCAAACAGCTCACAGTCGGTAAAAACAAGATCAGAAGATTGTGACAGCGGCCATGCTATAGAAAAGATAATCACAATTGACGAGGCTACGTTTGCTACTGTGATACTTGTTCTAGTTTCTACAAATCATCTTTCCTCACAGATAATGGGTGTTCCAAGATAGTTCCACCAACATATTTTCCGGGCAGGTGTTTGTAAATGTAAATATAACCTGTATGCGTAGCCACATAAAAACGTAATAGCCGTGACCCAGAAGGTTAGCTGTCCAGTCCACCACACCCGGATTATGGTAGAGCACACTATCCTTGTAGTAAACACCCAAATAGGCAACAGTGTGAATGAAGCTTCCATGTTCAAGTTATATATATATATATATATATATATATATATAATATATATATATATATATATATATATATATATATATATATATAATATATATATATATATATATAGCATATATAAGGCAATCCGTCATCGTTCCTCAATCATATGTTGGCATCTAGCATTGTTAAGGACATCACACACACACACACACACACACACACACACACACTTACACTTTGGTCGGCACACACACACGTACACTTTGGTCGGGACTTACTGGTCAAACATGAATCTCCACCGAAGCCAGGAGCACATCCAGAAGTACAGCCTCCAGTGCTGACGAAACAGGTCTCATTGTTGGCACATCTGCATGGAAGTTCACAATCGCGCCCGTAGTTCTGCGGGTCACAGATGGAGTCTGTAATCAAGATGGAGACATTGGATGAAACTGTGATGTATGAGAAGCAAGTACAATAGGCAGCTTCTGATCTTCAGAATGTGTCCACCTTCCCGGAATGTTTCGGCGCTCATACTTCCTTTTAATGTAAGGGGGGTAGACCCACCCGGATCATGTCTGTGGATGTCTTTCTCATGCCTTTCGGTAGTATATTGTTTCGATACGTTCAAGCCGTTATCCTACTCGTCCTACAAATGCGCATTATGTCTGCTCACAAGCCACACCTCCTCGGGGACGAGAACATCGTGCACCCGGTGCTTCTTTCCCACACATATATTCTGGTGGTAGCCTCTGTCGTCGTCTCTACCTTGGCGGTTGGCTATGTACCAGACAACGCCATTGTCGCCATGTTGCCTTCTCCGTACCCGGCTCATGGCTCTTGAAGCCGTACTCTTGCTCGACTCTGGAAAGCCAGCTCTTCTGCTGAGCTACTAGATTGTCTTTTTTGGCTTCCGAACTCGCACCCCGTCTTTGCGCAAGACGTACGCAAGACATCTACACCATCATTAGCAACTTACCAAAGGTTGGACTTCGGCCAATATTCAATCACTTCGGTGAATGCCACAACGTGTTGTTTCGAATGCATTACAGTTACAGACTCAAATGAACAACATTCATTTGGAGTGTCGACAAGTGTGTATAAGAGATAGTAAAAGTCCTAAGTCTTAGGTAAGAGCTAGATTTGATGTTAGAATGTGGGCATACTTTGACTTGCAGACAGGATCGTAAGCCATATTACTCTAGTGACGTGCCCCACTCATACAAAGAGTGTAAGTTTTGACCTCTTGTGCCTACCTGTACGGCCAATAGACAGTATACCTTCATGTCTCATACTTGTGACCATGTCACCGTACTTTGTGCTCCTCACTCACCCCACCTCCTTGCTTCATCCACTATCCATCCATCCATCATGTGCTTTGCCGATAAGCGTGGGCGGTCATGTTTTGCCATCTCACTCGATCACCAGAGTCGTGGATCAGCTCCGTGTTTCTGTCTCGACAATGCCACAAGGCCAAGCCATCCAGGTACTTGCTTCGAGGTCTTCCCCTTGGTTCTGTTCCCCTCGATCTTACCAGTTGTCACCAAGTTCTCCAAATCATTTCTTCTCATAACATGCCCAAAAAATTGTGACTGTCTACGTCTAATGTCTCCAATCAGTTTACGATCTTCATTTGTTTCTTGAAGGACTTGTTCATTGGTCTTTCTGGCTGTCCAAGGTATTCTTTGCATTTTCCACAGAAACCACATTTCTACAGCCATCATTGCTTCCATTAGTTGTAAAATTTCTTCAGTCATCCATGTTTTACGACCCTCTTTCTTTAATTTTGGAATAGTTTTCTCTGCAGCACAACTTACTGCCAGAAAAGTCAGTACTTTATTCTGAAGCCTTATGAGTAGGCCTATGTAAAGGGCTACTGTACAAGCAGGCAGAAAATCCTGTATTTTCTGTTCGTCAACTGAAAAAAGGAGGATTTGCCGGGTCTGTGGATTTACTACACCTAACCAGGTTGGCGTCTAATGGGGAGAAAGCTTAACATGATTTGACCACGAAGCATAGGCTCCGTGGTGCCATGTGCCAGATATCATTCCATGGCTGGGACCTTTGCATTGAATCTTCCTACGACACACATACATTGTGTGTGCTGCGAATGTTGGGCAGCACTGTGGGTGAAGTACATACATGAGGTAGATGATGATGAGAAAAACAAACTGACGGCACTGACATAATGAATGGTGTTTTTACGCAGATTTAATACCTTTCAAATGTATTTTTCATCGTCTTCTTTGGCTTCTTCTTCGCACACTCGTCTTTTTAACCTTCCTTTTATTACTCTGATCTTTCTTCTCCTCCTTCTTCTGCATCTTCGGCTTCTCCTTCTTCTTCGTCTTCTTCCAAATATTAAACAATGCGCATTAGACAGTCATATAACAACTGTACTAACACGATCACGAACTCACGAAGAGGTCCAGCCATACATTACCTCCGTAAAGCTCAACCTCACACGGAGTCAGTGCTGCATCTGTGATATGAGCAGTCAACACTACCATCTTCACGGGTATGGGAGAATTAACGATCGTGTAGATTAGCTGTATAGTGCCTGTTACGTCGTCTTCATACTTAAACACTGAGCGGTTCGCGGAGTCGAAACTTTCCAGCTTGAATCCACGCAGTCTGTATGCATGCTCTTCAAACAAAAAATGAAATTAATGCACGCATGTGTATAAATACAAGGAAAACGTACTACAAGTATATTGCTGAAAAAGTCTAACACGATCTTGTGTTATGCAGTCTACGCAGGTAATGGATATATTGTGTTTGTACCCAAAGTTATGAAATTACTCGATATTTGAACTCCCACTATTGCCGCACAATAATGGTAGGAATTGGCAATGAATGAATCACCAATAACGAGAAGTGGATGATCTTTACTAGACCACGATTACAAGAAACAAAATGGGAGTTGCGGGTAAAGCAATGCTTGCACGCACGCACGCACGCACGCACGCACGCACGTGTCTGTCTGCCTGCCTGATTGTCTGTCTGTCTGTCTGTATGTCTGTCAGTAAATCGGTCTGTCGGTAGGCGCGCTGGCGGGCGGGCGGGTGGGTAAATAGGTAGGTAGTTAGGTAGGTAGGTAGCCAGGTAGGCAGGCAGGCAGGCAGATAGGCGGACAGGCAGGTAGGCAGGCGGGCAGGCAGGTAGGTAGGTAGACAGGTAGGTAGGCAGGTAGGCATGTAAGCATGTAGGCATGCAGGCATATGTGAGTGTCGGTCTGTCTGCCTGTCTGTCAGTCGAGCGGTCGATCGATCGGTCGGTCGGTCGGTCGATGGGTCGATGGGTGGGTAGGTCAGTCGGTCGGTCGGTGGGTCGATGGGTGGGTAGGTCAGTCGGTCGGTCGGTCGGTCGGTCGGTCGGTGGGTTGGTCGGTCGGTGGGTCGGTCGGTCGGTGGGTTGGTCGGTCGGTGGGTCAGTTGGTCGGTGGGTTGGTCGGTCGGTCGGTCGGTCGGTCGGTCGGTCGGTCGGTCGGTCGGTCGGTCGGTCGGTCGGTGGGTCGGTCGGTCGGTCGGTCGGTCGGTGGGTCGGTCGGTCGGTGGGTCGGTCGGTCGGTGGGTCGGTCGGTCGGTCGGTCGGTCGGTCGGTCGGTGGGTCGGTCGGTCGGTGGGTTGGTCGGTCGGTCGGTCGGTCGGTGTGGAGATGAATATTGTTTGTTTAATCTGTGTAATTATAGTCTTTGTCACTTCCAACGGTGGTGGATATACAAGTTGTATAATCACAGTATATAACTTATCAGAAAATTTAAAAAATTGTCCCTCACTAGGAAAAGAGCACATCGCGAGATACATGTAATTCATAAGTTAATGCGATGTGAACTAATTCCTTTATCTGAGAAATGTCGTCGGAACTGCACACGATGCTGTGGCCCGAATGGCTGGGCACTTCCTACTTTGCGCAGTAGGGCAGCCAGAATTATAAGGTCTTCAATCACTTAATTTCTATATTAACAAATACACACAGCGATCGGTACTGAACTCGATCTTCAATCAGATATTCAAAGCATCCCAGACATGTGTCAACAGCATGCAGACCAGTGTGTCCTTTTATTTCGTAATATGTGTGATAATCTAGACTGTGAGAAAGGTCTCATATAAGTATCAGCCTTACAGGCAAGGTCGGCCAAATAGTCTAAGAAGAGAGTTCATCTAATACTTTATCAATTTCTCTCCCTCCTCCTTTATAGCATAAATTTTGTGTACTGCCCAATATGTTGTGTAGAATTTTAATTATTTTCTCTATAGTGTCCTGCTCTCATACCAAGCAGCGGGAAGAGAAAACATAAACCAGACATAAATAGTAAGCCATGTAGCTCTATTGTAGTCGTCCATTGTATTCTAATATATTTCCTTCCTCAGCTTAAACTAGACTAATTTTATTCCACATATTTTATTTCCAAACAAAGAAGAGCTAGTTTTAACTGATCCTGGTGTTCTTCTATATCTTACAACTAATTTTAACTCCGGAAGATAGGTAAGGTTTATAAGACCAAGTTAACAAAATAGTTAGACATGCGATGTTCCCATCACAAGACACAAAAGCAACATGCAAGCATGGAAATAGTAGAAGCTAGGTAGTCAGCCTCTCTGGGTGCATGTGGGAGATGATAGCTGTCTACAGGTGTGGCCTTAATCATAATATAAAGAACACAGACGCAAAAACACAAATCCAGTCACAAAGTCCTACCCACAAGCCCCATTAAACATTGACTAAGTTCTATAATTTTCTCACTAGTGTAAGTAGAGTTTAAAATGAATTACACTTGTGGCAAATAAAGACATGCAAAAGTATACATCGTATAAAATAGATTTTGTGTCTTACCTCCTATCCCCAACACTGGAAATGTTACTATAAAAACTTATTATTTTGTAACCATTATAGAACTCATTTAAAACGCACTGTTTGCCATGGCCAGGGAATGGCCATGATCAGAAAGGGAGAAAACGTGTGCTAAGTTACATAGAATCACCCATGACTATCACCCTACCCTCTCATTATTGAGAGTCACGTTTACTACGCGTCAACGTATATCAATCTGTTTCGGGGTTAATTTTGACATAACTAGTAGGTAACTAATTGTAATAAAATAATGGCTTGGCATTTATATATATATATATATATTATATATATATATATATATATATATATATATATATATATATATATATATATATATATACTATATATATATATATGTGTGTGTGTGTGTGTATATATATATATATATATATATATATATTATATATAATATATATATATATATATATATATATATATATATATATATATTATATATATATATATATATATATGATCTGTTATGACTCCTATTGCCTCCCAAATGTTTAATAATTTATTATGTTTGAAAGTTTAAAATTGCTGGTGGGTGTAATGCGTCGCTTTTTGTTAATGGCTCAGTAACTTAACCACCTCCTTACAAAAAAGTTCCACTAACGATGACTTCTTGTAACTTATATATCAGAACAACAGTTATGTTACACCCTGTTACGACATCTTTATATGGAAAAGCTGGAGATTTGACTCATTTTGATTTCAGGACTTACAGGATTTAGAATATTTGAAATCTGGGTCAATATAATATTCAGCTTCTGACTATCACGTGACCGGACTCAACCTTTGTTGTCAGGGCAACCGCTCTCTCTTTGCGCCGCGTGCTCACTAAAGAAATGATCATTTGCACCACGTGCTCAGTCCGGAAATGATCATTTGTGCCACGTGCTACGACCAGAAATGATCATTTGCCCCACGTGTGGGTTTTGGTGGGTAGGGATATTTGTGGGTGTTGGCGGGATGTGTGGATGGATGTGTGAGGGTGAAAGTAGGGTGTGGGACTGGGTGTGGGGTATATGTGTATGGGTGGAGGATATATGTATGGGTCAGGTGCGGGGGATGTGTGTTTATGTGGGTGGAGATGTGTGGATGGTCTGAGGAAGTATGTGTGGGTGGCGGGGTTGTGTGGGTAGGGGATTGTGTTGTTTGGATTGGGGATGCAAGGGCGGGTGGGGAGAAGTGTATGGTGTGTGGGTTTAAGATATGTGTGCGATGTGTTGGTGGGGTATGTGTGCATGGTGTGTGGGTGGAGGGTATGTTTGTGGTGGTATGGGTGGGGATATGTGTGTGGGTGGGGGATAGTGTGTGGTGTGGGGGATGTGTGTGATGGGTGCGGGGAATGTGTGTATGGGTGGGTTTATGTGTGGGTGAGTAGGGAATGTATGGTGGTTAGGGAAAGTATTTGTGGGTGGT
Organism: Cepaea nemoralis; assembly: GCA_014155875.1. Taxonomy (NCBI): domain Eukaryota; kingdom Metazoa; phylum Mollusca; class Gastropoda; order Stylommatophora; family Helicidae; genus Cepaea; species Cepaea nemoralis. The sequence goes on along the minus strand of JACEFZ010013977.1, from coordinate 437,062 downwards.
GGGGGTGTGTGGGTGAGAGATGTGTGCGTGGATAGGGAATGTGTGGGTGGGGGAGTGTGAGTGGCTTAGGCATGTGCAGGTGGTTGAGGGATGTGTATGTATCGGGGTAGGATGTGTGAGTGGGTGGAGGATGTGTGTGGGTAGGGGTATTTTGATCGAGAGAGGTTTTGTTGGGGGTGGGTGTGTGGGGGTGTGTGGGTGCGTAGTGGAGGATGTGTGCGTGAGTGAGTGTGTTAGTGGACGAGTAGGGAATGCGTGTGTGGATGGGGAGAGGCGGGTCGTGTTTTGGTTGGGGATATTGTGTGGGTGAGGTATGTGTGTGTGGGTGGGTTTTTTTGTGGGGTGGATGTGTAAGGGTATCTGTGTGGGTGGGGGATATGTGTATGGTGTGTAGGTGGGGATGTGTGGTGGTATATGTGTGTGGGATGTGTTGGTGAGGGATATGTGTATGTGCGGTGCGTGGGTTGGGAATATTGCATGGTAAGGGATTATGTGATGTGCGGGTGGGGGATTGTGTGGTGGGGGTTGGGTTAAGGCATGTGTGGGTGAGTGGAAAATGTATGTGTGGGTGGTGGGGTGTGTGTGAGTGGATTGGGGATGTATGGGTGGTTAGGGAGATGTGTGTGTGGGGGGGAGGGGTAAGAAGATGTCAGTTGGTGGGGATGTGCGTGTATGGCTTTAGGGATGTGTGAGTGGATGTGCGATGTGTGGGTTGGTGGTGGATTGTGTGCATGGGTGGGGAATATGTGGTCGATGGAGATGTGGCTGGGGGATGGGTGGTTTGAGGTGTGGGTGGGGAGAGGATGTATGGGTTGAGATGTGTATGTGGGTGGGTGTGGGTTGGTTGGGGAATTTTTGTGGGTGGCGAGTGTGTTTTCGTTGGGGGAACAGCTGAGGGCAGTGTAGGTAGGTAGGGGATGTGTGGGAGGGGGATGGGTTGGTCAGTGGGGTATGTATGTGTCCCTTGGTGTGTGTGTGTGTGTGGGTAGGTGGGGGTGTGTGTGTGGGTGGAGTGATGTATGGGTAGGTGGGAGATGGGCCTCATAATATGGTAATTTGCCTTGTTTATGTTTACATCATTCATTTCACAATGTTTATTTTTCTTCCTATGTAAATGTGTAATGCTCTTGATGATTGAAAGATGAGTGATTGGAAGGGCCGAATGTAAGACGGGCCTACGCGCCCAATTTGTGGCCCTAATAAAGTTGATTTGATTTGATTTTTGATTTCTCTCTCTCTCTCTCTCTCTCTCTCTCTCTCTCTCTCTCTCTCTCTCTCTCTCTCTCTCTCTCTCTCTCTCTCTCTCTCTCTCTTGTCTTAGACCCATTTTATGACTTAGTATAGCCGAGGGCAGTACTGACTAGACACTAGACAGAAGAGACAGATCAGTGGTAGGGGAGTAGCAACAGGTAGTCAGGCGCAGGTAAACAGGTCAAGGTTGTTTGTGTCCAGTACGGGTTAACAGCTACTCGGACCAGACCCGTGTCCAACGGACGACACCAGGCAACTCTGGTTTCACGAAATGTAGGAATCCGTGATCCGCATGAGCGTACCTGTTTTAGTCAGACGGGATATTAGACTGTGACACGGACGGACATAGGGTTGCGGCTGTGATTCCCGAATGTATCATTTTGATAGCAGGAGTGTATGAGCTATAGATTTAACTGTGATTGAGATTGCGAGAATAAACAGCGAGTGCGTTGTACATAACGTCAGAGTGTGAGAGTGGGGTTACGATATTCCACTGTGATTGGTACGTGGCGATAGAGCGCAATCTCTGCGAGATAGCTTACGTGTACATTAGTATTGATTAAAAGTATCTTGCTTTGAACCGATTGTTCGTACGAGTGCTCTCTGGTAAGCGTGCACTTGTTTACCTCTGTCTCAAACTGCGAGCCAAGATTTTTACGTATGTGAGAACATGACATCTCTCTCTCTCTCTCTCTCTCTCTCTCTCTCTCTCTCTCTCTCTCTCTCTCTCTCTCTCTCTCTCTCTCTCTCTCTCTCTCTCTCTCTCTCTCTCTCTCTCTCTCTCTACTCTTTCGGCCGTCATCTTTATTAACGAGACAAAAAGACCAAAATGGTTTTATGTGTTTAAACAAACAGGTGTAGTCATTAAATTGGATCGGCAAACATCCACTTCTGTTAAAGGATATTGGGCTGTGTCAGACAGAGATATATCTGTAAAATTAAATGGAAGACCTTTTACAATAAATGTCATTCAATTATATGCTCCAACAAGTTAATGCAGTGAAGAAATTATAGATTAATTTTATAATGACATGGAGTCAGCATTGAAGAACTGTAAAACATCAGAAATAAATATTGTAATTGGTGATTTCAACGCAAAAGTAGAAAATTAAGTCGTTGGCTGCAGTATAGATAAACCATGGTTTGGGAGAGAGAAACGAAAGAGGATACAAACTTGTAGAATGGGCAAAAGAACAAGAAATGGTTGTAGGAAACACCTGGTTTAAATAGCATCCTAGAAGATTATGGATATGGAGGAGTCCAGGCAGAAGGATTTTAAAAAAAACAGGTAGACTACATCCTCATTAACAGAAGGTTTCGAAATGCGTTAACTGTCGTAAAAACAGTCCCCAATACAGACTAGTTACAGTGATCACAGATTAATTAAAGGCACACTGGGGGTAAAGTTAAAGAAACTCAAGTCTACAATAGGACACCCTGAATATGATTTGTGCAAATTGAAAACTGACAAAGAAATACAAGATAATTTTAACATAGAAATAAAGAACAAAGTTGACACATTGTCTTAACTAGAGATCCTATTTCAAGATGTGGATGATCGTTACGATGCGCCATGGCAGCCCCGAATGTATCGCTCATTTCAGAGTAAAGGAATAAGGAAAAACCAACAAGGATTGAAAACAATTGAAAAATACATTTTGACCATGCGCAGGCTAGCCATTATTTCAATAATTCTACATCTGAGGCATCTTCACTTTGATGTCTTTATCGAACGTAACGTATAGACATAGTGCAGCCATTCAGGGGGATAATCCCTGTGATCTTAAGACGGCAATTTCATGCAGGCCTTACACTTACATAATGTCGAGACTTTTGCGGAGCCGGGACAACGTCTGTAGTTGCCACCACAAGGGAGCAATTAGGACCAGATGCCTAACACCTTACATTCAGCCGGACTTAACGTGTGAAGTAGCGACGACAATTAAGGGAGATAAAGAAGGCTTGTATTAACAGCAGATTGGAATGCAGTTATGACACACGTCCATTGAATTGCCGAAGCATGTTTCATTGTTTCAGACATGTGGCGGAGTGTTGGTCATTTTAATTGACAGATGAAACCACAGTCCACAGAAACGGAGAAAGGGGGGGGGGGGGGGTGGTAAAAGAATTTGGGACTTAATTCATCCCGTTAACTCGTCCTACATGAAAAACAGATGGCGTTAACGAATATGGGACATAAGTAATTAGCTCAAGCGGAAAGAGGAGAAGTGAAGACATAAATCTTGTCATGGAAGAACAGATTATTTAATGACAAGCATGGTCTACAAAACTTCAGATGAGTTCACAATAGCGAACAATGGAAGCCGGAATTTTAATTTCTGGTGAGAGATTATCCTCTCATTTTGTTTCTTCAATGTGAAGTCTTGGGGCAGAATTTACTAGCTAAACTCAGGTAATGCAAACCTAGTATTGTGATTCGTTTGTCTGCTGTCCGAGGGCCAGCTGTTTACGTGTCCGTTTCGCATTTCTTTCTCTTCCAATTTTAAAGCGTGTGGATTTTCTGTGTTACTCATTGTTCAAGTTCTAGCCTTTACTATACAATTGCGAACTTTGTTTTCTTCTTCTTTCATTCGCTACTTAGTTGTATGATTTGTTGTATGTGATAATATGGAGAAATGCAACATTATCCAAGCCACTTGAGTGTATGGCTTATTCAGGTACAGGAGATATACTTAGATTCATCCTGTATGAGGTCGAACCACATTGGATACTGACTACGTATGAGAAATACCTGAGAGCAAACAGTCTATGGATAGCGTCCTAATTAACGTTGATTATTTGGACCAACACTCTGAATGCCTACCAAGATCAAGATGAAACCACTTGGAGGGAGAAATGTCACCAGTTCGCCTTGTCTGCATGATGTCTGCATCTGGACAGACATGACTTAGGACACTCAATTGTCATACAGGTGCAGGGAAGGAATTTTAATGTTCGACGGGAAGAATGTGCGACCGAAGCCCTTCCGACAATACGTAATGAATGAAATAGAGAGAGAGAGAGAGAGAGAGAGAGAGAGAGAGAGAGAGAGAGAGAGAGAGAGAGAGAGAGAGAGAGAGAGAGAGAGAGAGAGAGGTGAGGTGAACTTACATGGGAAACACTCCATTACATAGGTGGAGCTGAATATGCATGCTTTGAGCTATAGATATTCTAAATGGTTTTGTGAATATATACATACATATATTTATTTAGAACGGATATATGTTTATGTAACATGAATGTATAATATGACATGAATGTATGTTTATATGAATGTATAGACATATGTGTTTTGAGATGTGTAGGGGTGGATACTACCCATCTCCGTTTGTTTCATTCCAGCTCTCTTAAGAGCCATGGACAGGCAACAATTCATATCAGGGATTGTCTGAGCCTAGTGAAGGGACCAATTTGGACTCATTCAAGCTGATATTGAACTGCGTCTCACCGGGGGAAGCATGACCTATGCGCTATCTTAGCCAGATGAGTTATGTATACCATAATGTAATCATCATCATCATATTATCATCAAGAATAGTGTGGTATAATAAAAACGTCCCTACCCTTTCCTATTAATGGACTCCCTTAAAAATACACAAACCCTTACAATTACTGTTTAAGTAACTTACTTAATGTAGGAGAAAATAAAACAGCGATAGACTGACCGTGGCAGCTTAATTAATTTGGCCTTATTTTGGCCTACATACCTGGCCAACAGTCGTCGACTGATTGTAAAACAAAGGCCAGTGTAGCCATTTTGGTCAGTACGACACAAAGAACAGACATGTAAAAGTTTTCCCTTCGGGGAGAAGGCATGTTGCCTTTTAAAACCATGATTCTCTTCAAGCTATTGGTATGTTATCTACATGATTAAGATATATTTATGTATTACCTAGACCAGTATGTTTAATTAAGAATTAGTTACAATTCTCTTAAACCAGGCTGGATGATGTTTACTAAGGAAACACAGGTGGGCGCCACGCTGTAATTTTTTCCTATGTCTTACAATTTCAAATCCATATGTTAATATCTTGTATAGGCATTATGAACTTATATCTCACTAGTAGTGCTATAATCTATGAATATTATGTGTACTGTAAAGTATCAACTCTCATGTCTGAAACACATTCTAGAGATTTTCTCAATGTAGGAGCAGACCCCTGATTCATGCTTCATAGTAAAGAACTAGTGTCTGTCAATTTCATATTCCTATGTTAAAACTTCTAGGCACTGTGAACAATATCTCACTATTTATGCTTAGAAATCTGCAAATAATCTATGTACTATAGAAAGGTGTTTTATCTATGCGGGGACATACAAATGATTACGCATATTCCTGACTCGTACTTAGTCAGGGGATAAAATATTTTGCCACATTATAATCTGTAACTTAGAAATATAGTGCTAAATTTTAGTACCATTCTTTTGTTAACAGATTAGTAACCACTCCATATGAGGGTGAACATATAATCATTTCATAAAATAGTGTTAGGGACAGGCCATGTTTGAATATAAATTCATGAACAATTAAACGCGTGATGTAAATGTATGTTCGGATAGGATTCACTCCGCATCGCCTCACCGTAGTAGAAACAGAAGCGAAGATTGATGTGAATAAATTGCTTGCAATATTCAGAAGACTGGACCATGCGGCATAAGTTATTCTTATAAATACCCTCCGAATAATAGCAGTCATTGGCAAAACATATCACAGCGATTACTATCCTCATGTGCTGTACGCAGTGGGGGAAAACAATGGATGTTTTAGTTCATGAAGATAATTCAAAAACCTAGGCTCCCTGCATCATCATTATGATTATTATGTATGATTATCATGTACTTAATATCAGAGAAATGTACATGTATGTTTTTTTTTGGTATGTGAATTTTCTCTGTTCTGATTGTTACTTTTTACTGTGGGAATATACATTTTAATGTTGCACCTTGGGACATGAGGTTGTTGATAGAAGAATTCATGTGTATGTCAGTACTTAAAAAGCCAATGGTGAATAGTCTTGACCTAGTGATGATTATAGTGCCGAAATGAAGACGCGGCATTAGAAACCACAGGGATTCTGTATAGGCTATTCTCTTCAAGTCATGAGAGAGACAATATCAACATGTTGGATGGACAGAATGACTTCACCCATCCAATAGTCCCAGTAACAACAGAACAAAATATAAGTGAGAAAATACCTTACTCACTATGAAGAGTCAGAATGGCTCTACTCAGCAATGAGGGACAGTGGAACATGGACACCCACTCCTTTCCCCTTCTCCCCTTGTTGTTTTGTATTTGTGTTTGTAATTGTGTTGTAAACCTTTTATCATAACACAGTAGGTTAATGCTAGTGTTGTATTCTTGTCATCCCTTTTCTATAGAAGAGAAGCAGGTGGTGGTTGAATTTGGTGGGACTATATCACTAACACTGGATCCTGGGTCAACAGCCATAAAGTGAATGTCCAAAACCATAGTCTGGATCTAGCAATACCTCAATGTTTACTGCGGCGCTCAATAGCTCCATAGCGAGCAACAGAAAAGGTGAAGATAACTGATTGGGTGAGTGATTAAGTCCTATTTTAGGAGGAAGATCCAGGATGGACTTCAAGATCTAATAATCTACAAAGATGAAGATCAACAGAGTAACGGACAACAGTGTATCGTCTGCTTTACGTCTGAGAAGTATCACCTATAAGCCTTATCACTCAGCAAAATCAGTGAAACTATGGGACAATCCTACAAGTTACTAAAACTAGCAACAGTGAAAGCCCTTCAACTGTTGGTTGGATTACCAAGTTAATATCCACAATGGATAAGTCTTCGAAAGAACATCTCACAGCTGCAAAAGTCAAACATAAGGTTCCAGCCATGCAACACCAATTTCTAGCTATGAACACCCACTCAAACAAATGGGAAGAAGACATTGAACCAATACAACCAAGGTGCCAACTGAAAACCATACCTACACCAGATTACCTCAAGGTTCCCAAACCTGAACACATAAAAAAGACCATATGAAAGCAGCTAGCGGAGTAAATGCCTCTACGCCTGCAACCACAAGAATCACCTGATGGCTTGCATCCCTGGATATGTGGTGGAGTAATATTCTTCAGTTCCATGCCTGCAGCAGAATCTTCAGATGAAACCCAATGAATGACTCACCATGGTATGTTCTACACAGAAATGGAATGAATCAGAACTCTATGCTGGTCCCATGTCGGCCTAACTGCCCCATCATCAAGTGTGGGATGGCCTATCAACATGAACCGGGTGTGTGACAAAGCCTTTTGAACTAAATTGGGAAACGGTTAACATAAACCGAGCTGTTGGACAGTCGTCATCTTTTCATCGATAAGATGAGGTAGGGAAGAACCTTCTGCGGAGCTTAAGTTGCATCTCCTGAATGTATGACAGACCTAGGCATCAATTTCAATTGGAACACAGCCCAAATGGCAACAGAGTATTCTTAAATTCAGTCTCATGGAGAGAATATGTGCTTATGTATAATTCTATTCTTGGATTATGGATTAGAAACATTCGCCAGCCAACTTCGGTGGACATACTGTGAGTAGAAAATGACTGTGGGTATAATTCTGCACGGATAATTATGGACATTAACTGCTTTGCACTGGAGAGGAATACCCATCCGCAATGCCTAAATGAACACTATAATTAATTAATTTAATTATTAGTATCAACTGTTTTCATGTGTGTGTGTTTTTTTCTTCTATGACATGAAAAAGGTAAAGAGTGTTTTACATGGTAATGGTGGACAACTAAAGGTTTATGTTATGATATATCTGTATAATAATTTGACACCCACTCATTATTTTTAAATATGAGAATTGTACATGGTGTCAGAAATAAATGTTGGGTTTCTGCACCTAGACCAATGTGATTTTATCTAGGTACAATGAGTCAAGTTAGCAGAACCAATTTGCGGTTGTTGTGTTGTTTGTAATAACCTTGTTTTTTCTGGGGTCACTGGGTACTATATTGTAACAATGCAATGAATCCCATGCCTGTCTGAAAATGCATAGTGTTTATTACACCTATATATATGTAACTACAGATCTTGAGTTAATACCTGAACTGTTTGTCCCAAAAGTGTTGTGTACATCAAGTAAATGTGGTGTCCAACAAGTGGTTGTTATATGTTGTGAGCAATCAATATCCTTCTAGCATCTATAGTTAATTTAAGGGTGATGAAGTGGGAAGGGAAACCTACACACAGATGCCATTGTTTCAAGGATGGAACTCTTTCCTCCTGGGATTTGTGGTAAATATCCCTGATCACCCTGCATTCTTACCAGTGACAGAGAATCAATAATACCCCCTAGACATTTTAACGAATCATTCTCAGGAATTAAAATCCACATCCTACAAATAGCAATAATAAACACAGTTGTTATATTTTACACTCAGTTTGTCCGTATAAATTCTAAATGTCGATAAATGTTTATGTAGCGTAATCGAGTGCACACATTGATAGAACATTTAGTGGGGGTTCACACATATATTCCAGAAGTAGATTATGTCAGTGAGGTACCTTGCCTATGCAGTCCATAAGTAACAAGCTTATTCTGCATACCATAGTTCCTTTTCCTTACTTCTGGTGATAATAATAACAGCTAATTATTTTTTCAACGAGCCACTTCTTGGCTGTTTGCTTGAGTATACAGGGAAATTTGTTCCGCGTTATCTCTGTGGGATCTGGAGAGGTAATTAGTCACTTCTGACTGAGTTAAGTAATCTCAAACTGCACCCAGAACTAATCACCAGTAGGAGAAAATAATTTTGGCTGAGTGGTTGCCCGCCCGGGAGCTACTTCGGCCAAGTTTATAACATAACAAGCACACTGACGGTAAAGTTAAAGAAAGTCAAGTCTACAACAGGAAACACTAAATATGATTTGTGCAAATTGAAAACTAAAAAAAAATTCAAGATAATTTTAACATAGAAGTAAAGAACAGACTTGTCATATTGTCTGAACTAGAGATCCTAATTCAAGATGTGGATGATCACTGGGAAATGTTGAAGAATTAAATCAGTTGTGCTGCAGGAAGAACATACTATTCCAAAATTAAAGAAAGTGGGTCATAAGACATGGATGACTGAAATTTTTTTACAAATCATGGAAACAAGAAGACTGAACAAAAATAATCCTTCCAAATATGAAGAAATTGACAGAAAAGTCAGAATATTATGTAAGGAGGCAAAGAGGGCATGGTTCGAGAAGAACGGCATAGAAATGTTAAAACAACGCAACAGTAAAAATATCAAACTAATGCACAAAAGAATCCACAATCTTATTAATCAAAGAACGCATACATCAGCAGGCTGCCTAAAGACAACTGATGGCAAAATCTAAATAGAAAAAGATCAGATTTTACTTGTGTGATCAGATTATGTGACCACTCTTTATGATGATAACAGAAAAGAGCCGTATAATATTCAAAATAATAATAAAGGACCATCAATTTTAAAGATCGGGGTTCAGAATGCTCTTAACCATATGAGATTTGACAAGACCCCCGGTTCAGACAGCATCACTACAGAAATGATTAATGGTTTAGAAGAATAGGGATTAGATAAAGTCACCAGACTGCTCAATACAATATATGATACTGGAAATATACCTCATGAATTATGTAACTCTGTATTTATTGCATTCCCAAAGAAATCAGGAGCCTTGGAATGTGATCAAAATCGAACAATTAGTATAATGAGTCACATCATGAAGAGTTTTTTAAGAATTATCATGCAAAGAGGTAGGAAGAACATACAGGAGAAGAACAATGTGGGTTTGTAGAAGGCAAGGGTACAGTAAATGTTGTGTATATACTGAGAACAGTAATTGAACGCTCTATAGAAGTAAACAAAGATCTACACTTTTGCTTTTTTGACTACACAATGTCTTTCGATAAAGTTAGACATGTCGATATGATACGGATGCTTAAGATCTACAAATTGATGGAAACGACCTTCGACTTGTAAATAACATATATTGAAAACAACAAGCTGCCATAAGAATTGATAATGAATTAGATCAGTATCAACCCATTAAGAGAAGTGTGAGACATGGATGTGTAATGTCACCAGATCTTTTTTCCCTGTACAGTGACAATATTTTCAAAAATATAGAAGATATGGAAGGAATCAACACTCGGGGACGATGCGTCAATAACATTAGATATGCAGATGATAATGTCTTGAATGCAGACAATGAACAGGACCTGCACCTTTAGTAAATGCGGTTGTTGCACACAGTGAACAACTAGGGTTAGAATTGAATTTTAATAAGACACAGGTTATGGTCTTCATCGGGAAGCAGGAAATGCCACAATTTAATATGCAAGTAAATGGGCATATTCTTAAACAAGTGAATCGGTACAGTTATCTCGGAACAGTCACAGCATCTGATGAGAGATGCCTTGAAGAAATGAGAACAAGAATTGCCATTGCAAAGGTAGTCTTTTGCAAAATGAAAAACATACTGACCAATAAAAAGATATCAACTTAAACGACAAAAGTGTGTTAAAGTGCTACATAGAGCCTGCTGTTTTGTATAGATGTGAAGCGTGGACAATGAGCAGACGAGCTGAAAAACATCTAATGGCTGTGAAAATGTGGTTTCTGAGGAAAATGCAAAGAATACTGATATAAAAATCAAATGAAAACGCCCTTCAAGGAACAAATGAAGATTGTAAACTGTTTAAAGAAATTAGACGTAGAGAGTCAAAATTTTGGGCATGTTATAAGAAGAAATGAATTGGAGAACTTGGTGACAACTGGCAAGATCGAAGGGAAGTGATCAAGAGGAAGACCTAGACGTAAATACCTGAATGGCTTGGCCACGGGGCATGGTCGATACAGAAACACGGAGCTGATCCACGACTCTGGTGATCGAGTGAGATGGCAAACCATGACCGCCCACGCTTATCAGCATGGCACACGATGGATTGATGGAAACCAACAAGACACATGTGGAGATCCGTATGTCTGTCCGAGAAATCGATAAAAGCCTGGCATGTGTTACCTCTAGCATAATAGGGGCTAGAGATCAGACTTGATTCAAGACAGACCAGACAGAGGAATGTGTAATATGTGAAACCACGACCAGCTACGCTTATCATAATCAAACAAACCAGGACACACTTACCGTTCCTATTGTATAGGACATGTCTGTTTACACTACGCTGTCTGGATAGTGTCAAAGTCCATGTTTTTGATCTACCAGTATATGCACATGACAAGCTAGTGAGATTTTGATCTGTATTACCGTCCACAGCTCTGCTGGCATCCAAAATGTGTGTGACATTTCCGACTTTCACAGTACTGTCATCTGCTTGCCACGCCGTCTCTTTCACAGCCACATTGCGACCTGACAATTATATCAATACATTTTTGTTTGTTTTTCTTCCACTGATGATGTTAGGCGTCGTGGGGGAGGGGTAATTGAAGTTCCGGCGCCTGTGACTAGCACCTTTCCTCCAATTTCCTCCATGAATCTTGAGCAGAATTTTAGGATCAAATAAATTCCCTACATGTTTGCTAGAACAGTCTTAAGTTCCTTACCTACTTAACCCTTGTATGTTTGCTACTACCACCATGTCACATCCACTGGTCGCCTGCTGGCAAGCTTTCAGCTGTGCCAGGTAGATCTGACCGACCGACATTGAAATTTGAAACTTGCACTCGAAGTGTACTCATGTGCCCTCAGGTTTAACCCCATTTCAACTACGGGACCTCGATACAGTCCTCAATACAATTACATACTGAATATCACTGCGGCATAGTGTTTAGTGCGCTTGCTTGCCAGGACAGTAGCCAAGGTTTAATCTCCAGCAAGGAAGGAGGAAGGATTACTTCTTTCGAACCATCACAGTTCTAATGTAGAGCCTTCAGTGGTCACATCTTCCACTAACTGCTTCGGGACTTGGTACTTATTTAATAATGTAGGCTTACGTCCTTCCATAGTTTCCTGATTTCTCTGATATCCTACATTACTCTGGATTCCCTGTTCATACGATATGTATCTCTCGTTTCAATCATGTTTCTCTTATCAGCAGATGGTGATCAGAATACACATGAGCGACTCTAAATCTGTTTCATCATTTAGAGATTATCTACATTTCTTGGCAATAAAGATGTGGTCAGTTTGGTTTGCTGACCCGTTTGTTGATACGCAAGTCACATTGTGTATTCTATTATACGGAAATCGCGTAGGCCTTTGATAAGCCATTCATTGCGCAAACATTGGTGAATAGTTATACTCTTTCGTTCGTTATCTGCGCATTCCCATCTCTTCATAATCCGCTTTGTCTAATCGTTTCTTCGTATTTAGGTCACTAAATAAAATGTATGTCTTTACTTAAAGTATCTTTAAGCTGCACGTACACTTTATTTCCTCAAATAATTCGTCACTATAATTGATGTATTTATTTCCATTTTCATAGTTCTAACTGATGATGATATTATTTTCGACCTCACTGCTTCCCACTCTATTATTGCTTTCTCTGCCCCTATAGATAGAGCATAGATGGATGCATGTGAAAACATGTCATTTCCACCATCATGCACCATCCTTTGTCTCCCACGGCGTGTGTGTGCTTTATCTGCAATCATTTTCTCCTTTGTCTTTATATAAACAATACATACATATTGTATTTAATGTTACAAAATGATCAATATAATCTTCAATATCAGTGTAGCAATGTACACACACCCTATAAACCTACGAAAATTAATTATAATCTGTCATCTCCTTCTGTGACTTTGAACCTCGCGCGGCGATGTTCCGTGTCTTACGCACAAGTAGGATATGTGCTACATTTCAAACCAGTCGATGCATTTTGATACCATTGTTTGTACTTCTGAGTCGCTAGTTGTAGGTTTTTGGTTAAGAACTGATCTTTCATCTTTATCAGCTTCTTCTTAATGGTAGTCACACTAGAAACAATTTCAGCATCGTTCAAAATTTCAAAACCCGTATCCATTTTATCACATTCAAACCAATATGTTACTTCTTCTGGCGTGATATTTTCACTGGTTTACCTACATTGTTGCACAGTTACACAATGTCCTCAACACCAACACTTTAAGGTTAGACGCTGTAATACCCTCTACCACATATTCTAACTGTGTTGGATGTATTTTCCTTAGGCTCTTTTAGGCGATCATCGTTAGTTACTCTGGTAGTCCAAGAAATGCAACTCAATCGTCTCAACAACCAATATCTGTTGTTGTTGTTTTTTTTAAAGTTCTTCCTAGGGGTGCTGGTCGATGGCCATATTCGTTGTCTAGAATACCGCCTAGTAGGTTAGGGGGACAGGTGATTTGTCTCCATTAGTTTGGAAAATCTGTCTAGTCAGCAGAATATCGGCTGATCTGTAATCAAAGAGAATGTTAATGTTACTTGGTATGAGGCGTTGAAAGTCTGTTAGAATATGTGGTAGAGGGTATTCAAGGGCTCAATAAGGCAGACGTGGTTTTAAGAAAGGTCGACTTCATAACAGACACTGTTGGTTGGTTGTAGACTTGCCGCTATTGCAGCTGCGAAATGACAAAGTGTGAAAGAGGTGGATAAAGGAAGACATGTTATGTTAGCTAGACTTCGAGAACACCCTTTGTATTGTTGAAAGATGGACCAATGGAAGGTTAGTGTAGCAGACATTGTAGTGTAGAAAGTTGAAGACGGCAGCCCTGGGAAATGGTTCTTTGCTGACGAACACTCAGATGATATCGAAACTATCCCAGGTGGAGCCACAGATTGCATTGCCGTAATGTTGTTATGACTGTTTCATTAGAGCTCATATACAACGAAGGTTTGGAGTTCTTAGTGATGCGACATGGAAAAGTTGTGAAGCTATCTATGAAAGACAGAGTGTGGAGAGATGAGTGATTATTCTGTATAAGTGCTTCTTTAGTGGATACTCTGGACTGATAAGTTGAAGCTTTCGGTAATGTAAAATAGGGAAAGTGTTGACGTTGATAATTATGTATTGTGAAATGTCTGTTCAGATAAAAGTTCAAGACACGTTTGACATAACTACAAAAGCAATATTTTCCCCAACATTTTATAAGTTTAAACGAGGTATTTATAAGTTTGGTCGAGATATTTCATGTTTTGGCCAACATTTTTCCCCATTTGGCTAACACATTTTCTTATTTCGGTCAACATATTTCATAGTTTATCCCATATTTTTTTCCCTTTTGGTTAACAAATTTTTCCTACTTTTCATAAGTTTGGTGTACATTTTTCTTTACTTGGTCAATATTTTTCTCATTAGGTTAACACATTTTCCTAAGTTTTATAAGTTTTGTGTAAATTTTTTCTTCACTTGGGCGATATTTTTCTCATTAGGTTAACACATTTTCCTAATTTTTATAAAAATGGATGAGATATTTCTTCACTTGGCCAATATTTTTTCCCATTAGGTTAACACATTTTCCTCCTTTTCATAAGTATGGTTGAGATATTTCTCCACTTGGCCAATAATTTTCCCATTTGGTTAACACATTTTCATAATGGTTATCAGTTTGGACGACATATTTATAAGATTAGTTGAAACATGTCTTTACTTGGACAATATTTTTCTCACATTTGGTTAACAAAGTTTCCTACTTTTTATGAGTTTGGACGAGAAGTTTCTTTACTTGGTCAACAGTTTTCACCTTTGGTTAACACATTTTCATACATTTTAAAAGTTTGGATGTGATATTTCTTTACCTGACCACTATTTTTCATCTTTGGCTAACAAATGTTCCTACTGTAGTCGACACATTTTCCTACTTTTTGTAAGTTTGGTCGAGATATTTCAAAACTTGGTCAATATTTTTCCTAATTTGGGTAACACATTTTCTTATAACGGTCAACATCTTTATAAGTTTGTCCATCGTTTGCCTATTGTATTACTTCGGTCGACATATTTCTTGATTTTACTAGCATGTTTTCTTACTTGTTATAAATTCGGATGAGATATTTCTTTACTTGACCAATATTTTTCACCTTTGGCTAACAAATTTTCATACATTTTATAAGTTTTGTCGATATATTTCTGTATCTGGCCACCAGGTCCTACTTTTTATGAGTTTGGACGAGAAGTTTCTTTACTTGGTCAATAGATTTCACCTTTGTCTAACATGATTTCCTACTTGCCCAATATTTTTCACGTTTCACGAACAATTTTCCTACTTTTCATAAGTTTGGTCGAGATATTTCCTATTTTTGTCACTATTTTTAATTAGTTTGGTTACCATTTTTCCTACTTTTTATAATGTTAGTCGAGACGTTTCTTATTTTGGCCAACAGTTTTGTCAGTTTGGCTAACAATTTTCCTACCTTTTATAAAGTTGGTCGAGCTGTTTCTTATTTTGGCCAACAGTTTTGTCAGTTTGGCTAACAATTTTTCTTATTTGACTGTTGGAGTGGTACATAGAACCTGTACTTTTGTCTGGATGTGAAATGTGGCAATGAGCCGACACATTGAAAAACATATATTGGCATTGGAAATGGGTTTCTGGGGAAAGATGCAAAGACCCCTTTGGCCAGACAGAAGAGTTAATGAAAGTGTAAATGTCTGCTCTGAGACGCGATAACTTCGCTGGTCAGGCCAGTGGGCACGTGTTATGTCATGTTATATGAGACGCCTAAGATTGATCCGGGGAAGCTTGTTGTGTTCACGTGTAATAATATTATATCAGTGGTAAAAATAGCTAAACACTCGTCGGTGTATGGCCCGATAACTGTTAAGTACAAGGTACACCTTCTCGACTAGCCTCGGTGCTCACATCTCTCCTCTATGTCGTCTATGAGAATGGGTTAGTCGAACACTGTGATGACTTGGTTATAGTTGTGTATACTATATTCGAAACTGCCTTGTGGTGTATAGAGGCCTTGGTAGTAGTAGTAGTTTCGTGTTCTTTGCTGTTACCTGGTGAGCCTAGGACGCCTCGGACATAGAAAAGCTAGAGAAGGGGGACCTTTTTAAACTTCCGACGCCCTGTTGACGCGGGGGCAGAATCACTCCCATACATGGTGGTCATCACGTGTTAGGTCCCCTGGTTCAATCGCCACCAGAACACAGTTTTCTGTTCTGTGATATCCCTCTTAACCACGTGTCTCGGCTGTACCCTTATGCATGTGACGGGATGGAACGCCATATTTGACCGACTGTAACCATTACCCACATGTCCCTATACATTGTGGTAATACATGTCTATCTTGTGAGATGGTGGTTTACTTCTACCACACTAATACAAACGAGTAGAGACATGGAGCTTGCAATGGGGAAACAGTAGCCAAGAGACTACAAGGACAGAAAAAAAACAATGTCTGCTGGGAGGTGGCTTTAAAGCGTTAGAACAAGAATCATTGTGATGAAAGGTTGTCTTTTGCAAGTTGGAAAACACACTGACTAATATAAAGTTGTTAACTGTAATGAGAAATAAAAAGAGGTTGAAGTACTACAACTAACCTGTACTTTTGTATGACTGTGAAGCGAGGTCAGTGAGCAGACAAGTTGAAATGCCTCTAATGCCAATGGCGTTGTGGATTCTGAGACATCGTTTTTTTTCGTTTTTTTAATTCACTAGATACCCGCATGAAACTCCCTCCAAATACTACAAGGCAACCTAACACAACATACAACATAGAGACACATAGACACTATACCAGCTCTGTAAGACAACATACTCTGATAATGTATACATAACGGCCGCTTTCCAATAATACTGCACACATCTATAAGCAGTGGTAAACCCGTATACAAAGATACACGATACTTTCCTAAAGTAGACACTAGCCAAGTTTGAGGTGCAGCTATATAGAGGCATGCATATTGAGTTGATATGAAATATGTTTGATTATTTTCACACGCGGATGCAATAGGCGACAACTCACAACACTGCTACGATGCGCTGACAGGGGTGACCTGTATCAACTTCACATAGCGGTCAATCTATATAAGTTACATTGCAGAAGAACATAAACAACTCAGTGATGGGTCTTTCTACCAACCACGCCCAACAGATGACACAGTCGACAATAACCACCAAGTCAAACTGGCCACTTCTGCGTTGATCCAACAAGGGCTTCTTCCCCCAGCAGCCAAGTCTTTAAATAAGCAAGACAGCTGCTTGGGCAGATCAATGTTTTGTATGCTGCCCAAAACACACAAACTGAACAATCCGGGCAGACCGATCGTATCAGCCTGTGCATGCCCCACTGAGCACATATCCGGGTTCTTAGACATAATTTTCCAACCGCTGGTTGGTGACCTCCCATCATATTTGAAAGACACCAACCATGCGGTAGCGACGTTTGAATCTATAACATTCACGTCTGATAACCAGTATCACATCTTCACCCTTGATGTGACCTCACTGTACACGTCTCTCCTACATAATGATGGTCTCTCAGCTATAAAGTTCTTCCTTGACAGGCGTCTCAACTCTACTATTGCCACGGACGCTATTCTGCGCCTGGCTGAACTGTTCCTTACTCTCAACTCATTTGAGTTTAACGGCCAGTACTTCAATCAGATCAGCGGGGTTGCAATGGGTACTAAAATGGGCCCTAGCTACGCATGCCTTTTTATGGGCCACCTTGAGTACCAGATATGGCAACTCTACAAAGGTAGAATCCCTGAACTATACAGGCGATACATCGATGATGGTGTTGGTGTCACCTGTATGCCACGGGCGGATCTCGAAAGATTCATAGACTTCTTCTCCAACTTTCATCCTTCTGTCAAACTCACTTCCCATATTTCCTCTACTTCTGTCAACTTCTTAGACCTTACCGTTTCTATTGGGACCCATAGTCTCACCACGACGGTCTACTACAAACCGACTGACTCTCACACCTTTCTACTCTACACCTCCTCTCACCCTCCGTCCTGCAAAGACGCAATTCCTTATTCTCAACTTCTGCGCCTTCGACGACTATGCCAAAATGATGAGGATTTTCGCCACAGTGCTCAGGAAATGTTGGACTTCTTCAGGCTTCGTGGCTATCCTGATCATGTCCTATCATCAGCCTTCCGCCGGGTTCTACCCATTAGCCGCGCAGAGGCTCTCACCTCTGCACCTAGACCAAAAAACCTTCGACCGGTACTTTCTCTTACCTATCATCCGCATAATATTTCAGTCAAGAATATCCTCTTTCGACATCTATCTATCCTTCAAGCTGACACTACTACCAGCGCGATATTTTCAGAGAAACCACTAGTGGCCTACAGACGTGACCGCAACCTCAGAGATGTACTCGTCCACAATAGAGTACAGGGATTTCCACCTCCACCATCACAATTAGGAACTAAGGCTTGCCTGAGATCTCGGTGCAAGACCTGCCCATATGTGATCCACACTCCAGTAGTGCGATTCCCCAAAGGCAATTGACGCATCACAGAAGAATTTTCATGCACCAGTCGCAACATCATTTACGCCATAATATGCAAAAGGTGTGATATGAAGTACATTGGGGAAGACGGGCCTCATGCTAGCCGACAGATTCCGCCAACATCTGATGGACATCAACACCAACGAGCGCAAGCCTGTCTCCACCCACTTCAATAGCGCCAACCATCAAGGTGCTTCCGATGTCCAGGTCACTGTCATCCAGTCCTGCTCCTCTGGTCCGCAACATCGCAAGAATACAGAAAACCGGCTCATATTCACTATGGGGTGCCTAACACCACACGGCCTCAACACCCAACATAGTTTCATCTAATCGTAGTCATTTCCCCTCCCCACTCTGTTGCTTCCACACCCTCCTGATATCACCCTTGTCCGGCCTCCAACTTATCCTCTACCCTGTCCCCTATGCCATGTGTGGCGTGTCGTAGGCTCTTTTCCAATCTCTCTCTCTGTCTCTCTCTCAATCTCTCTCTCTCATTCTCCCTCAACAATCGTGCTTCTCTGTGCCTACCTATGCCATGGGTGGAGTGTCGTAGGCTGTTTCAATCTCTCTCTCAATCTCTCCTCTCTCTCTAATCTCTCTCTCTCTCTCTCAATCTCTCTCTCTCATTCTCTCTCAACAATCGTGCTTCTCTGTGCCTACCTATGCCATGTGTGACGGGTCGTAGGCTCTTTTCCAATCTTCTCTCTCTCTCTTTCTCTCTTTCTCGGTCTCAATCTTTCTCTCTCTCTCTCATTCTCTCTCAACAATCGGGCTCCTCTGTGCCTACCTATGCCATGTGTGGCGTGTCGTAGGCTCTTTTCCAATCTCTCTCCCCCCTCTCTCTCTCGTTCTCTCTCTCAATCTCTCTCATTCAATCTCAACGATCGTGCTTCTCTGCACCTACCT